>MU716949.1:68324-84428 GCA_026770625.1 Nicotiana glauca | reverse complement strand
CCACCTGCTTCACCTCAGTTTAGTATTTCAGCACACCTTCCACCATCATATACGTTACACAGTCATTAGTCTTCCCGAGTTTGAAATCATATCGCCGCATGCAATGCACTTCACTTCCCAACTAGGAGATACGAAAATATCCTTCACGCGCCCATATTCGGGCTACACATCAAACCACAATAGGAAATGAATCACTTAACAGTCCATCTATTATCCACCAGACTTCTCCGTCACTACCAAGTCATATAATTACATCTCATAGTACTAACATACTCATCACATGAATACCAAACCGCCACTCCGGCTAATAGCGACAATACCGAACATATAAGTTCAAAACACTTGCTCACACGATCAGCACCTCAGTGCTCAAGCAATAGGCAAAGATCCGGCCTCAAGTCCTCCAGACTAGCCCAACATCAAACTCAAGGGATCATATCTCGCCCCTTGATCGGGGAATCACAAGCCATCAAGGCATATACAATACTGAGCGCTCATGTGCGCATACAAACGTGTGGAAAAAANGCAGCCTCTCGAGGATAAATACAGACGTCTCCGTACCGATCCGCGAGACTCTACTAAACCTGCTCATGACTCGTGAGACCTAGTAACCTAGGCTCTGATACCAACTTGTAACGACCCAATTCTCAAACCCGGTCGTGATGGCGCCTCTCGTGAAGACAAAGCCAGCCAACAGAAGAACAATGCCCCTTTTTAACAATTAATAAACATAAATGAATGAATAATACGACTTAATAACATTAATAGCCGACATTTACCACCCAACACAACCCGATCGAGGTGTCACAAGTCATGAGCATCTAGAGAAGTCTAAATACAACTACAGGGCCAACAATATACAGAATAAAATTTAGAACCCAAGGAAATAATCCGGTGCCACGAACGCTGGTGGTCACTCTGCTCAACTTCAATAGTAATACCTTCAATCAGCTAATAACCCACTACCGGGTGAACAATACATGCAACTGCACGCGAGGTGTAGGGAGTAAAGTGAGTACTCCAACTCAGTGAGTAATAAAAATAAATAATAACTGAGCAACAACAAATCACGTAAGACACTCCATTATGCTATATAGAACAATACAACCCTATGAGAAAATAGTAAAACCGTGAAACCTTTAGAAATGTTTTGGCTCAGTTCAAAAATATTTCGAAAATGGTCTTTTTAGTAATTACGAAAATGGTTTCAAAATAGTGAGTGCTGATTAGCACAGAAAATCTGCCCCTCGGGCACAAATACCACAGTATAATAGGTAAAAGGCAAGAAGTATGCAAAATGAGCACGTAAAAGCTCGCCCCTCGGGCAATATCTCAAACTGAACCAGCCTCTCGGGCTCTCTCTCTCTCTCTCTTAAATCCCTCTCAAAAACAGTATCACATAATAATCGCTGCGACGCGCAACCCGATCCACATATTGTTGCAGCATGCAGCCCCATCCATAGCTCGATGCGGCGTGCAGCCCGAGCCATATGGGTACCCGCGCTCACTGTGGGGGTGAAGACTCCGAAGGGTCTCCTACAGCCCAAGCTCTATATCATTACGGCATGCAGTACGATCCAATATATACATACTATGGCATGCAGTCCGATCCATATAGTATACTACTTCGGCGTGCAGTCCGATCCATATAATATACTACTGCGGCGTGCAGTCCGATCCATATATATAACCCTCATATCCAGGCCTAGGCCTCATATCCCTTAGTGTATCCTCACATCTGGCCATCGGCCCCACTCAGTCAGAATATCATCACAAGCCCTTCGGGCACTAGTAAAACAGTAGTCCTCAGCCCAAAATATCATTTAAGACTCAATCTGGGTAAAAGTTGTTGAGTTGTAAAGTAGTGGAGAAACAGTATGACTGAGTTCAAGTAATAAGTAAAAACAGTAAGGAAAAACAGTGAAAATAATCCCCTAAGGGTTCAAATATTTAGCACGAAGCCCAAATACGACAATCAGCCCAAACAACAGTGATAACAAATAAATTCCAGTCAAATACGCGGTAATTTAATCAATCGGGACGGACCAAGTCACAATCCCCAGCGGTGCTCTACCCCACGCCCACTACCCGGCGTGCATGTCACCTCAATATAGCACTACAATGTACAATTCGTGGTTTTAAACCCTCAGGATATCATTTACAATCATTACTCACCTCGAACCGGTGAAATCTCTAGCTCGCGATGCCTTTGCCCCTAAAACCAGCCTACACACACATCGAATCTAACCAAAATCAGAGTGAATATATCACAATATACTAAGGGAACAATACCCAATCGAAAACAATCGAAAAATATCAAGAATCTCGAAATTAGCTGAACCTGAGCCCCAGGCCCACTTCTCGAATATAAAACTCACACTACCGGATTCCTCGTCTCGCCACGAGTCCATATATACCAGGAACTCCCAAATCCGAGCTCAAATGACCTATCAAATCCCAATTTAAAATATCAAAAACTCAAGCCCTACCTTTACCCCCTTTTTAATGAATTTCAACCAATTTACATTTTAAATCTAACATAATCTCGTGAATTTAGGCCAAGGCACTTACCTCTAATCATTCCTCATTGAATCCCTCTTCAAAATCGCCTCAAAGCTCCCAAAGCTCGCTAAAAATGGTGGAAAATACATAACCCTCGCGGATGAAAAAATGATATTTTAAACCTTCTGCCCAGGTCGATTTTCGCTTCTACGGATCCAATTCTGCCTCTGTGGTTACCGCTTTTGCGGAAATTATTCCGCTTCTGCGGAAGTCACATAAGTGCCACGACCGCTTCTGCACCTCACCGCTCACTTCTGCGAGGCCGTTTATGCGGACCCTTCTCCGCTTCTGCGGAAAGGTCAAGCCCCCACTAGAACCGCTTCTGCGACCTCCCCTCCGCATCTGCGGAACCGCCTATGCGGTCCCTTTTCCACAAATGCGGAAATGATAGAACCAGCAAACTCCAAAACATGCAACAAACTCCAAACTCTCCGTTTAACCACCCAAACTCACCCCGAGGCCTCCGGGACCTCAACCAAAAGCACAGACATGATCTATTACTTTATTCAAAATTGATCGAATCATCAAATCACCATCGTTAACATCAAAATCATCAATTTCCTCAAATCAAAGACTAAGTTCAACCAAAACTTCCGAAACTCGCATTCAATCAAAAACCTGACCAAACGATGTCCGATTGACCTGAAATTTGCACACATATCCAAAATCACCCAATGAAGCTACAGCAACTCTCGAAATTCCATTCCGACCCTCGGATCAAAATCTCACCCATCAACCGGAATTCGCCAAAATACTAACTTCGCCAATTCAAGCCTAATTCTACACTGGTGATAAGTTGGTATTTTACCAACTTATCTTGTCTTTAAACCTATACTTTTGCTATGTTTAAGTGATAAAATTGTGTATTTGATGCCATTTACTTCTATTTTACAGGTTGTATGTGATTTAGAAGTAATAGTGAAGAAACCAAGTGAAAACAAGTCAAAAGGGAGCTAAAATGGAAAAATGAAGTCTGCCCAGTTTTTACTCTATGCGATCGCAATGAGTTGCATGCGATCGCATAAGCCAAGGAAGTAAAGAAATGCGAACGCATTAACACTATGCGAACGCATAGAAGAAAAGAGGTCTGGTCAGCTGCTGGTCAACAAGCCTATGCGAACGCAATGGACTATGTGCGATCGCATAGATTGAGAAACCATCTCTATGCGATCGCAATGTACTTTGTGCGATCGCATAGTGTATTTTCTGGGCAGTCCTGGGCAAAAATGGAATTTCACGTTTGTAATCCCCAAACCATTTTTATACACGACCAAGCAGATATTTTGACGATCTTTGGCTTATTTTCAGTCCTCATAGACTAGAGAGAACATTTTTGGAAGCTAGGGTTTTTGCACACACACTTGGGTCTTGAAGATTGAAGCTTGTGGTTAAGATTTTCTTACCCATTTATGTTTATTTCTTCATTTCCTTGCTTTGTATTGAATATTTAAGTGTGTAGTATTTATTTCCAACACTTGAACCTTGTTTATGGAAATATTCATATTTAAAGTGTGGATTAAATACCTTGTTGTGCTTATGTATTGAATGATTTTTATTCTTTTATGAAGTGAGTTATTGTTACTTTAATTATTCTTGTTCTTTAATGTTTCCAAAGGGATTAGCTAACCCTAGGACTCGCCCATTAACTCCGAATTGATTTTGGGAAAAATAGTTTGGGGTTGGGAAAGATTAATTAACAAGAACTTGAGGCGTTAACCCTCATTTTATAGATTCTACCTAGGGATAGGATTGAACTACTTGTAGCCTTCCGGGTGTGCTTAATCTTCTAATTGTGATTAGGGATAATTCAATTAGGAAGTCTTGTTAGTTTTCGGAAGAAGCTAATTAAGAATTATTATCCGTGGCTAATTAACATAAACTCACTCATATTTGTAAAATCATGAAATACATTGGATCGTTACTTGAGTGTAATTCCCGATGCAACCACACTTGTAGCCATTGATCATTTTACTTGCTTTCTAGGTTAGTTTACATTTCTGCATTTAGATATAAAACATTTTCCAATCAAATTTCTTAGTGTTTGACATTGCGCAACTAGCGATAATTTTCTTACATGCCTAATCGCCTGCACATTATTCTCTGTGGGATTCGACCCCGACTCATAGTTGGGTAAATTATATTGCTGCGTCCGTGTCTATTGCTTTTTAGTAGTGGATTTAGAAGTCACCAACCGGACCTCCAAATTCAATTTCGATCGCACTCCCAAGTCACAAATCACCTCCCAGGGCTAACCGAACTATCGGAATTCACATTCGAGCCCTCTAACTCATAAGTCAACATCCGATTGACTTTTTCAACTTAAGCCATCTTAAAAGAGACTAAGTGTCTCATTTTTATCAAAACCATTGCAAATTAACCTGATTACACAAGATACGGATAATGAAGCATAAATAAGCTGAAAATGGGGAAAACGTGGAGGAAATACCTGAGACGACGGGTTGTGTCGTCACATAAAGTTTACCCATGAACTCACGAACTCAAATATATGATTTTCTCTTAATTCCATACTCAAAATCATGGTCGAAATTCAAGAACGCTAATTTTCTAGCTCTTCCTCTAACCCTCAATTTTCGACCCATTTACATGCTAAAATCTATACATAGTCAATGTATTTAACTCATAATAGGTGGAGATAACTTACCTTATTATTGATGACGAAAACCCTCTCTTGAAGCTCACCAAAAATGCCCCAAGACATGAAAATAATGAGAGAAATGAGCCCAAATCAAGATTTAAAAAAACCTTGCTGCCTCTAGGTATTTCGCTTTTGCGGTGCACTTTCCGCTTCTGCGGATGTCGCTTCTGCGATTTTTGGCCGCTTCTGCGGCTTTGGGCAAGAGGGAGCTGACCGCTTCTGCGGTCTGGGGGCCGCTTAAGCGGAACCGCTTCCGAGGTTTCCTTGGGCCTGGCCCCCTTCCGCTTCTGCGGGATTTTGACAGCATCTGCGGTCCCGCTTCTGCGGTCCAAGAAACGCAGATGTGGTTATGACAGAAGCAGCAACCTCAAGCCTTCCCAAATTCCATTTTTCGATCTGTTAGCCACCCGAAATCCACCCGAGGCCCCCGGGACCCCAACCAAAACTACCAACCAATCCCAAAACACACTACAGACTTGCTCGAGGCCTCAAATCATATCAAAAAATGCTAAAAGCATGAATTACACCCCGATCCAAGCTTTATGAACTTTGAACTTTCCAACTTCTACTTCCGATGTTTAAACATCTCAAATCATGTTCGATTGACCTCAAATTTTGCACACAAGACATATTTGACATTATGGACCTACTCCAACTTTCAGAATCGGATTCCGACCAAGATATCAAAAAGTCCACTTCCGGTCAAACTTCTCAAAAACCTTCAAATTCCTATCTTTAGCCAAATGGCTTCAAAATGACCTACGGACTTCCGAATTCACTTCCGATGGCGCTCCCAACTCCTGAATCACCATACGGAGTTATTCCCAGTCTCGGAACCCCAAACGAGCATTGATAACACTGAAATACACTTCGAGCCAAACTTATGAAATTCCTTCTAAAATGCTAACTTCCACAATAGGCGCCAAAACACTCCCGGGTTATCCAAAACCCGAACCGGGCACACGCCCAAGTCTGAAATCATTATACGAACCTGCTGGAACCTTCAGATCTTGATTCCAAGGGTTTTTACTCAAAAGTCCAATCTTAGCCATTATCTCCACGTTAAGGCTTCTGAAATGAGAATTTTCACTTAAATTTAACTCCGATCTTCCTGAATTTCAATTCCGACCATGAGTACAAGACACAATACCTGAAATGAAGCTGCTCGTGGCCTCAGACTGCTGAACAATGTGCTAGGGCTCAAAATTATCGGTCGGGTCGTTACACCTTTTGCCCCAAAAATTGATGGTTTTCAGCCGCCCTTGTAGCCCAAAACCTCATAGTTGTTAGCGCCTCCTAACTCTAAACATTGTTTGAAGTTGCTTCCTTTCTCTTTAAACAAAAAGAATCAGGCGTCTTTGTCCTCTTCAAGTCTAAGTTATCGGGATCGAGGTCAGAGTTCAATAGCGCACCTAAGATCTCCGCCTCAGTTTGCTGCCCTGCAAAAGGTCTGTATCTTCTTCTCATTCGACAATCTTTCCGTTCTGATTAGAGCATGTTAAATACTTGATGCGTTTTTTTCAATATACATTAGTTTTGTTAGGCTTCCACGTTTAATACTATAAAAATCTATAAAAATGGGTGTTTGCTTTTACTTCTATTTACCTTTAGTTTGCTGGAATGATTCTATGACTAAGGTTGTTAGAAATAAGTTTTTTAAGGAGGTTATGTTCTGGTACGTGTATTGAAACATGTCTGCCTATATTTGATAAATGCTCATATGAAAATACACATTTTCTTTTGCATAGTTCTTTGTTAGATTCCATAATTTTAAGAAAATTTTGTCATGGACTATGTGTGTTGCAAAAGATTCATTCGTCATGTGATTTAGGACCTTTTCGATTAGGCACCATGTTTAGGATTCGAAAATTTTATTTTAAGAACAGATTTAGTTAAAGGTAAACTGTTTGGTTTACTTCATGTCTTTGAAGATTTGGTTTACTTCATGTCTTTGAAGAATTGGTTTACTTCATGTCTCTCACACCTCAGATGTGGTTTATTTTAACTCATGTTTAAAAACATTTGATCTCCTCTTCATTATGGATTGTAAGGGCTCATGAATGGCAACGGAAGATTGGTTTACTTAGTGTACTTTAAGAGGATGAAATCTAGGCAATAAAATTATTGACTATCCATTTAAGCATTAAAGAAAAGCATTCTGTTGAAGTATGAATGTACATACTCATGGCTTTAGATTTTCCTTCACTGGAGGTTTAGATACTATAGCTATTGGATACTGAGCTCGCAATTTAAAAATGTTTGAAACTTTCTTCATGCATATCTAGAAAGTGGATTTAAGAAACTAAAACTATTGATGGAAGTTTGGTTGCCTCTTTTATGATTCTCTGGAAAATCATCTCTTTTGAGGTATTTTAATTAGCCTTTAAATAAAAATTAAAATTTTCGCATTCGACAAGGAATCCATCTAATTATTTATATTTTCTTGCTATTAAATGAGTTTGTCTTTCTCGTGAACTAGAAATTAGCTTCTAGGTATTTGTTTGAATTTTAAAGACCATAAGAGGGGAGAATACTTACCGCTCTTGTTTTACTAGGTCTCAGCGTCATAGTGATCAGTATTTTTGGAATAATCCGATTACTTAGTTGAGTCAAGTTAAATATGCACATGTTAATTAGTTGATCTCATGCCTATTGCTTTTCTTGTCTTATGTCAATTTTAGTTGCCATGATATTAAAAAGTTGTCTTACTCAATTAAGATCTCTATCTATGAATAATGTTTTGCTTTTCACAAACGCCTTGATTTTTACTTGAGATGCTGCTGTTAGAAAGCATATTGTAAGAGATTATTATAAAATGCAATTGTTCATAATTCTCATTAGCTTAAATAGGCAGTACCAATATGAAGGGAGGAATTAACAAAATGCTACATTGATGACTAATCTCTTCTTGTTTGGAAATTAAGAATTGTGGATTGATGTGTTTCTTTAATTTGGTGAATTTTAATTGTCCTTACAATGTATGTAAACGGCTTCCTTAATAATTTTTATTTTTTCTTTTTCTTTGCATGAACACTTGGAGCGACACAACTCTCCTTATGCACACGTGGAGTCTTAATGCGAGACTCTCCATACTTGCTCATGGAGTCATCGCATTCCATATTTTTATAGAATGAACTAGATATCGAGAAAACAAACGAAATGTTTGGGGGCGCCTATGGTGTTCTTCTTCTTTTAATTCTTTTGCATTTATTTTGTCTAACTTTTATGATTGTTGGTTTACTTGTGGATTTGGAGTTTATCTCCGGTTTGTGTTTAGTCATCATCTCTGCTCCTTGCTCTAGTACTTACAACAAAAAATATAGTAGTTAAAATAAGAAATTTAAGATCGATAATCTAATAATCTTTTTATATTTACCATTAACGTATACATTTTCTAATAAGCTTGCTACCATATTCCAAACATTTTTTTTAGGTCATTACGTTAAAGTTGATGCTTTCGAAATAGCTAATTGATTAGCTCGTTTTCAATATTGCTAATTTGGAGCTTTTTTTATATAAATTATGTAAACTGTATAAGTTTTTCTAGGAATTAATTGTAGTGGTTTAATGGCTTTAGTAATTTCAGTTTTGATATACTTTCACAATCAGTTTATTTCTTTCAAATTTAAACAATTGTCTTACTCAAGGTTTTCTTAAATATGCACACATGTTGCTACTTAATTTTTTTTTTTAAAAACGAGTCAATTAACCTAAGTTTGGCCGGTTAATCGTATTAACAGATCATATAGGGTGCTTTAACAACCTTCCCTATAGGATTAATTAGAACCCTTACACATAATCTTAAGGTTAAGCAGGTCATAAAACAGAGTTAACTTTAAACACTACTTAGCTAAAATTGGTGTCCTAATTCACCGCTAAAATAATTAGGTGGCGACTCTCTTTAATTAATTAAACCTTCAGAATTACCAATTTGTTATACTCTAGTTTGACCCATATTAAAATAGGGTATAACTGTCCCCACTCACTACAATTCCATCCCACACTCCCACTCCCTCACATCTCCAACTTCTCACACACATTAACTTCCCTCTCTATATAAAATACACATACACGGGAAAAAAGGGAGAGCGCAGCACTTCACTCCTTGGTTTTCACTCATCTTCCTCATTTCATCTTTCCAAAAAGAAAATAGCCCAAGAAACCAGCTATGAATGACTCCAAAAACAACATAAATAGCTCCAAACCCAGCTGAAAAATACCATAAAAATTAGCTGAAATTTCATTATTAGACTATCCCCTTTAATACCTGAAACCTCCGTCCAAACCGAGTCGAGTCGGTGAAGTTTTCGTTCGAGGTTATTGGTATAGCTCGCTATTTATTTGCAAGTTTTGTCATTGGGCTCTAGTAATCTTTGGAATCTCAGTTTCTCATTAAATCAATAAAGGGGGCTGATTTACTAAGATCCATTTTCTCACTTCTGTTTTATTTTATTTTTTCAATATTCTTGTTGGTTTGGTGAATGTTTAAACTACTAGATTGTCATATTTGACTCATATTTAATTTTTATTTTTTGTTTCATGAATGAATGGCGTAAACCTTATAATAATGCTCGAGTGTTTGTGATTTATATTTGTATGTTTTACTTGGGATGAACATAATACAATTTTATTTTATTTTTTTCTCCTTTCTTAGTTTAGTTCACAAGATACAAATTTTTTTGGTTTACCTCATAAAAAAGGCAGTATGTTAAATAAGTACGGCCAGTTAGTTAAGTAACAAAGTGAGCAACTCAAATTATTGCAAGATCTAATGAAATTGCGCCATAAAAAATGTTTTCTGCTTTATCTACCTCTCTTTAATTAAATATTTTATTATTTTCTTGATTTGTTTATTTCCTTGTATAGTTTTCTTTAAATATTTATTGCTCTTAATTTGTGTGTTTCAATTAGAATAGTGTAATAAATATGTGAGTTGTCTACCTACGTTGTTCGTAAAGTTGACTAAAAGGATGATGTCATCGGGTCATGTAGTTTCGAATCAAAATCTGTTAGAGTCGGATAATCTCAATAGTAGATTTAACAAAAATTAATAATTTTGTCTTAATCGATGTCTAAGAAGATCTGTCACGACCCCAACTCCGCTCTGGTCGTGATGACGCCTCTCGTGAAGACAAGGCCAGCCAGACCATTTCAGAACAATACTTTTAAGCAGTTAATCAGTTAAATAACAGTTCGAATATGATTTAATGATATTAAATTAACGTAATTATAACCCAACACAGCCCGACCGGGGTGTCACAAATCACGAGCATCTATAAGAATGAAATTCCCACTTTACAGTCTAGAAATACACTGAACAAAAATAATGAATAACATAGAAAGACAGTGGTGCTGCGAACGTTGGCAGTCACCTCGCTAAAACCTCTACAACTCTGCCTCCACGCAGCCAATACCCGCTACCGGGTGAATAAATACTTGCAACTGCACGCGAGGTGCAGGGAGTAAAGTGAGTACTCCAACTCAGTGAGTAATAAAGGTAAATAATAACTGAGCAGCAAGAAATCACGTAAAGCAACCGACATGCTATATAGAAGTCGAGTACAATTTTCTGAGAAAACAGTGTAATATGTGAGATCTTTAGAAATACCATGGCTCAGTTCAAATCTCTATGAAAATGATCTTTTCAATAATTACGAAAACAATTTCAAAACAATTAGTGCTGATAAGCACAGAAAAGTCTGCCCCTCGAGAAATCCCCAAAATAAAATAGTACCAGCCCCTCGGGCTCACTCTCAACAACACTCTCAGAATAGTATCACACAGTAGCCGTTGCGGCGTGCAGCCCAATCCATAGCTCGCTGCGGCGTACAACCCGATCCATATGGGTACCCGCACTCACTGTGGGGATGCAGACTCTGGAGGAGCTCCTACAGCCCAAGCGCTATACTACTGCGGCGTGCAGTCCGATCCATATAAATATACTGCTGCAGCATGCAGCCCGATCCAAAATATACTGTTGCGGCGTGCAACCAGATCCATATATATATACTGTTGCGGCGTGCAGCCCGATCCATATAAGTATCGTTGCGGCGTGCAGTCCGATCCAATATATACATACTGCTGCGGCGTGCAGCCCGATCCATATAATATATTGCTGCGGCGTGCAGCCCGATGTATATATAATCCTCACATCCAGGCCCTCGGCCTCACATCACTCAGTGTATCCTCACAACTGGCCCTCGACCACACTCAGTCAGAATATCATCACAAGCCCCTTGGGCATTAGTAAAACAGTAGTCCTCAGCCCAAATTATCATTTAAAAGATCATTTAAGTCTCAAATGTGCGTAAAAGTGGTTGAGTTGTAAAATAGTGGAGAAATAGTATGACTGAGTTTGAGTAATAAGTCAAAACCGTGAGGAAAAAAATTAAAATAATCCTCGAAAGGTTCAAATAATTGGCACGAAGCCTAAATATGTCAATCAACCCAAATCATGATAATAACAAATATGTTCCAGTCAAATACGCGGTAAAATCATCAATCGGGATGGACCAAGTCACAATCTCAGACGGTGCTCTACCCCACACTCGCTATCTGGCATGTAAGTCACCTCAATATAACACTATGGTGTGCAAATCCGGGGTTTCAAACCCTCAGGATATCATTTCCAATCATTACTCACCTCTAACCAGTGAAATCTCTAGCTCGCGACGCCTTTCCCCATTAAATCGGCCTCCACGCGTGTCGAATCTATCAAAAATCAGGGCGAATACATCACAATAGGCTAAGGGAACATAACCCAATCGAAAATCACAAAATTGCAAAACCCAAGCCCCAGGCCCACTTCTCAAAAAATCAAAAAATTAACATCACCGGATTCCTTATCTCGCCACGAGTTCATACATACCAAGAACTCTCAAATCCGAGCTCAAACGATCCATCAAATCTCAATTTGAAATATCAAAAACTCAAGCCCTAGTTCATCAATTTTAGGCTTAATTTTCATGAATTTCTAGGTTAATTTCACATAATAATCATGTTTTCAACTCATAAAACTTACCTCCAGTCAATCCTAGTCGAAACCCTCTTCAATTGCTCCCAAAAAGCTCCCAAGATGCTCAACAATGGAGGAAAATACTCTTAGCTCGCGGATGAAATGTTATTTTAAAACCCTTCTGCCCAGGCCTATTTTCGCTTCCGCTATAAAAGTGTCGCTTCTGTGACATCCGCCTCTGCGGTTTCTCTCATTTCGCCCACAACCACTTCTGCGGTCCATTACTCGCATAAGTGAGGCCGCTTCAGCGGTCCATTTGTCCGCTTCTGTGGAACTATCCCAGACTCCACTTTTCGCTTCTACGGTTCCCCCTTCGCGTCTGCGGTACATTTCCGCAGAAGCGAAAACACTAGATACCAGAACTCTTCAGCAGTCACACAAGTCCAAAATTCACCCCGTTGGCCATCTGAAATAACCCTGAGGCCCCCGGGACCTCAACCAAAAGTGCCAACCCATTTCAAAACATCATCCAAACTTGCTCCAATTATCAAAACACCACGATTAACACTAAAACCATAAAATTACATCAAATCCAAGCCTAAGTTCTTCAAACTCTTCCGAAACTCGCATTCGATCAAAAGCCCAAATAAACCACCTCCGAATCATCTGAAATTTTGCACACACATCCCAAATCACCTAACGAAGCTACTGCAACTCTCAGAATTCCATTCCGACCCTCGGATCAAAATCTCACCTATCAACCGGAAATCGCCAAAATGCTAACTTCGCCAATTCAAGCCTGATTCTACACCGGACCTCCAAAATCACTTTCGATCACACTCCTAAGTCACAAACCAACCCTCGAAGCTAACCGAATCACCGGAAATCACATCCGAGCATTATAACTCATAAGTCAACCTCCGTTGAATTTTCCAAACCAACCTTCCTCAAAAAGAGACTAAGTGTCTCGTTTTCTATCAAAACCAATCCAAATCAACTCTAACACACCAATTACTGATAATGAAACATGAAGAAGCATAAAAATGGGGACAATGGGGCGGTTCTCATGAGACGATTGGTCGGGTCGTCACAAGATCGCTTCAGAATAAAGACATTAATAAAATGGCAAGGTCGTAAAGATGCGCCTTTTTTCGAATTTTTCCAAATAATTAAAATTTTCTTATTTAATTAACTCTGAGAAAGCAATTTTAAGCGTGTCTTTAATAAAAAATGGTCTGGCGCGCATTCCTGCTCCTTGACTCTTTAATAAAGAAAAACTATGTTTGACCATGTGTTCATACCCGAACTTTGGATTGACATACTTAAATAATAAAAGGATTATGTGCGCTTTCTGCGTCTCGATGCCTTTAGATTTAAAATAATTATGTTATAACCATGTGTACATTCCGTATCTTGGTTTAACATTTAATTTCAAATAAGCACTTTGTGTACGTTCCACATCTTGGTGAACATAATTAATAAAATTTAATAATTAATTAAACGGTAATAAATAAGTTATTATCAATAAATTACAAGAATAGCTAGAAATTAATTTAAGACTTACATTAGTCAATAAAGCGATCATGCTAGAACCACGGGACTCGAGGGGTGCCTTACACCTTCCCTTCGGTCAATAGAATTCCTTACTCAGTCCTCTATTTTCGTAGACCATAAATTAGGAGTCAAACCTTCCTTTCGATAAGGGATTCGAATAAAAGGTGATTTGGAACACCAAAACTTAATTCCAAGTGGCGACTCTAAATAATAAACTAGTATTAGTACCCGCGCGATGCGCGAATACAAATTATGCTGGATTGTGATTTAGATCATTTGAATTATGTATAAATAACTTTAAAATATAAACCTTCCAAATAAAATTTATAGCTAATCATTAGATATTAATTAAGAAGCAAGACATGAAACCATTTCGCAAATCTCATAGTGGATAACCTGCTTTCTTTTTCTACATTTATATAATCCAATAGGTTAATTTTAGTACTTGAATTTCATTTCGTTATCAATATTAAAAATCACAAACTATATAATGTGGTGATTTGTCTAGTTTGAACATATTAAATTATATTATTTTAATAAAATTCTCAGTATGAGTTTTTTTTATCTCAAGCTTAAATAAGTCTTATTCTTTTAAATTTTATACAATGTTTTTGTTCTTTACTTATAATCATTATATTATTTATTATTTAATATTATTATACTTTCATGTGATTTTTTCGGCTTATTAATTGACTTAATATTTTGCTTATTATCCTTTTAATAATTATCTATAAATATTAATTTTTTTATTCTTAAAATTTAATATATTTTACGCTTTTATCCTCTTACTCGAAATTATTTTAATATTTAAATCTATCAATAATATTTTTGAATATTATTCAATTATTTACTTTATTTTATTTTAAATTAATTTGAAGTATAAATATTCTCATATTATATCTATTTTTCTTTATAGAGTCTCTTCCCTACTAAGAAATTTTTAATTAATATTTTATCTGTAATTAAAATAATATTATATTTGACTTTAAATTGTAACTTTGATTAGTATAAAATATTAATATATAATTTCTTTGATTATTATATTCTATTAAGTTTTCTAATATTTATTTGTATTACATGCAATAAAAAAATTCTCTTTTAGTTTCAAGATACAAAATTTGACTTTTAATTATAGTTGATAAAATTACACTATTAGATATTTATTTTATATTTTTTCAATTTTAATTCTATATCTAGTGAGACTTTAATTTTTGGTGCCACTTTATTTAGTATTATTATCCATTACTATCCTTTAATAGAATATAGATAAATCTATAAAAAATTTAATCTTAAAATAAATATCTAGTTTATTTTAAATGCTTGAATTCTTAAGTTTTTTTAAATTTATCAATAGTATTTTTAAGTAATTTATTTAATCTTACTTTATTTTATAAACTAATTATTAGCATAAATATTCTTACGTAATTTCTAATTTATTTTTAATATTTTTAAGTTCTTATTTTATCCGTTAGACAAAAGTTGCGTGGTATTATCCACAATATTGTATTTCTTATCATAATAAATAAATAACAACTTTCTCATATCAAATTTAAATAAGTTTTATCATTTTTCTTTATGATGAAAGTTTTGATTAATTGTCTTATCAGTTGAAGTTTCTTTCTCTAAACAAACTACTCTCCTGTCACGGCCCAAACCCCGCTACGGTTGTGATGGTGCCTCTCGTGAAGACAAGGTCAGCCAGACCATTTCAGAACACCTCTTTTAAGCAGTTAGACAGTTCATAAGCAATTTAAATATTATTTCATGATATTAATTAGAGGAAATACAACCCAACACAGCCCTAATCGGGGTGTCACAAGTCACGAGCATCTATTAGAGTGTAAATCCAACTACAAGGTCTAAAATATACAACACCGGAATAATGAACAAAAGAGAGAGAAATGGTGCTGCGAACGCTGGCAGTCACCTCGCTAACTCCTATAACTCTGCCTCTAATCAGCCAAAACCCGCTAACAGGTGGATAAATACCTGCATCTGCACACGAGGTGCATGGAGTAAAGTGAGTACTCCAACTCAGTGAGTAATAAAGGTAAATAACAACTGAGTAGTAAGAAATTACGTATAACAAATCATCATGTTGTATAGAGCAGTACAAAACTCTTTTGAGAAAAAGAGTGAAATAGTGCAATCTTTAGAGAAACATCTTAGCTCAGTTTAAACCTCTTTTGAGAAATGACTTTTTCAGCGATCACACAAATGAATGCAAACAAATAGTATAGATAAGCACAAAAATCTGCCCCTCGGCACATCATTCAGTCAGCATATAATGCCAAGCAATCAGGTAGATATTACATGAAGTAGCACAAACAACAGATAATGGCAGACAAATGAAATAAAGTAAACACATAGAACAGCA
>MU716949.1:35312-68121 GCA_026770625.1 Nicotiana glauca | reverse complement strand
TACGACCTAAGCGCAATATCAAGACATCTCGTGGCATCAAATCTAGGCCCTCGGCCTTATATCAAATCAGTATCTCATTGATGCGGCGTGCATCCCGATCCAAAAGTATCCTCACAATATAGGCCATCGGCCTTACTCAGTCAAAAATCACATAAGCCACTAGGGCAACAGTAAAACATGATGCTCACCCCAAATATTATTGAAAATATCATTTCAAGTGTTAAAGCAAAATAAACTTGGCTGAGTTCAAGTATAAAATCAAAACAATGAGTAAATATCAACAACAATCCTCGAATGGTTCAAATAGCTTGCACGAAGCCCAAATATGGCAATCAACACCAATTATGATGACAACAAGTAAATTTCAATCAAATACGCAGTAAATTCATCAATCGGGACGGACCAAGCCACAATCCTCAATGGTGCTCTACCCCACTCTTTCTATCTGGCGTGCAACTCACCTTAATATAGCACTACGATGTGCAAATACGGGGTTTCAAACCCTCAGAATATCATTTACAGTCATTACTCACCTTGAACCAGCAAATTCTCTAGATCGCGACGCCTGTGCCCTTCAAAACGGCCTTCTTCGTGCGTCGAATCTGACCAAAACTAGAACGAATACGTCACAATATGCGAAGGGGACAAAACCTAATCGAAAACAATCGAAAAATATCAAAAATCCCGAAATTAGCAACACCCGAGCCCCGGGCCCACTTCTCAAAACTCAAAAATTTTCACATCAACGGGTTCCTTATCCTTCCACGAGTCCATACATATCAACAACTCTAAATTCCGACCTCAAATGGCCCTTCCAATCCCAATTTAAAATCTTAAAATCCCAAGCCCTAGTTCTTCCATTTTTTTGCTAAATTTCCTTGAATTTCTAGGTTAATTTCACAATAAAATCACGTTTTTTGGTTCATAAAACTTACCTCCAATCAATCCTCTTCGAATCCCTCTTCAGTTTCTCCCAAAGAGCTATCAAAATATTCAACAATGGTGAAAATATGACTTAGGCTCGCGGATGAAATGTTTTAAAAACCTTTCTACCCAGCTATGATTTCCTTCTATGCGAACGTGAGGGCCCTCTCGCGTTCGCGATGAACAAATATTCCCTTGGCCAAAATTACCCTACGCGAACGCGACCACCTAGGCTGCGAACGCGATGAACAAAACAAACGGAACTCCAGACCCTGCTATGTGAACGTGAATAACTCCCCGCGAATGCGAAGCTCAAGAAACTCACCCTCCGCGAATGCGAACAACCTAACATGAACGCGAAGAGCAAAGCCTGGCCGGCCAAACTACTGCTACGCGAACACAGCCCCAGGCACGCGAACGCGAAGGCCAAATTATGCCTGCACTGCTGTTGCATTTTCTGCTATCTTTTCCAAGTTCCAAACTTCCCGTTAGCCATCCGAAATCACCACAAGGACCCCGGGACCTCAACCAAAAGCCCCAACGCATCCTAAAACATCATTCAAACTTGTTCCAATCATCAAAACACCTCAAACAACACCAAAACCATCAAATTACATCGATTTCAAGCCTAAGTTCTTCTAAAACTTCCGAAACACGAATTTGATCAAAAACCCAACCAAATCACCTCTGAATGACCTAAAATTTTACACACATATCCCAAATAACATAACGAAGCTACAACAGCTCTCGAAATTTCATTCCGACCCTCGGATCATAATCTCACCTATCAACCAGAAATCGCTAATATACTAACTTCATCAATTCAAGCCTAATTCTACACCGGACCTCTAAAACCAATTTCGATCACGCTCCTAAGTCACAAATCACATAACAAAGCTAACCAAATCATAAAAACTCCGATCCGAGATCATAAACAAATAAGTCAACTCTTGGTCAAACCTTTCAAATTAAAAGTTTTCAATTGACACTGTTCTTTCAAATTCATACTGATTTTCTTGAAAACCAAAACCCACGATCTACATTAGTCATAACACATTACACGGGGCAAGTCATGCCGATAACTGGCGATCAAAGTGCAAAATCTCAAAATGACCGGTCGGTTCATTATATCCTCCCCCACTTAAACACACGTTCGTCCTCGAGCGTACCGAGAGTTGTTCTAAAAGCCAAACACTCGCTGAATAACCTTACCATGCATATACCCGGGGGTGATCCCACATCACCCTATCTCACATAGGTCCGATAACACAACACAGCTGAAATTTCACAATCATCCTAGTCCATAAACCATAGAACCACACACTCACTTCTGAAACCATCATTATGATAAAAGCTCACACCTATACTCTGAATAGTCCCGAACCAGTTGTAATAGCTCATGCCTGCAACCTCATGTGCAATCATATGATATACCTCATAACTCAACACATGCAGCGATAACTTCCATTCCCAGCAGCTGCCCACAAGAACCAAATACCGATATAAAACTTCTTACTAGCTAAAATCTCATTCCAACACTTTCATGTACTGCTAACGATAAATGAAACACGCAATAAACCATAACTGTCACGACCCAAATTCCACTACGGTCGTGATGGCGCCTGACACCTCTGTTAGGCAAGCCAACTAAATTGTCAATAAAATTCTCTTTTAATACCTTTGAAAATCTAGGATTTTTCCTTCCATTTTTCATAATTAAAACAATCTCTGCTTCAATTCAAATTAAGTAATAACTACAGTACACATCTTAAGAAAACCATCCCAGAACCTGGTGTCACAAGTGCATGAGCATCTATCGATAAGGAAAATAAAATACAGCATCTGTCCGAAATACAGTGGAGAAGGAATAAATAAAAAAAATGCTAAAAGGAACTTCACTAGTTGCGGGTCGCCTCAAATAATGCAGCTCACCTAGTCCCAGAATCATCCGCGCTGCTACGCCCAATAGGCTGCTAGAGATACATATACCTGTGCAACAAAAATGCACAGAAGTATAGTATGAGTACGTAATCAACGTGTACTCAATGGGTATCCCACATAATATCGAAGAAGTAGAGACGAGATGGTCAACTTTGACACTTACTAGAGGTCCAATAATAACATGGTGAAGATGTGAGGATAACATGGATTTATCTAGCATTTATATCTCATAAAGCAAGGAAATAGGTAACACCTTCTCAACTAATCAAGGATTTTCAAGGATTACTCTTAATCATCTTATCAGTTTATATCAAGCCATGAAAGGCAATATCAACATTTAAAAGTCTCAGGCTACAAATAATATATATATATATGTCATGCGCAATCATTCCGAGGCGACGACCCGATCCAACATAAATAAATTGTGCACTTCTCGAGGGTGGACGATGCGCCTATAGAAGCATCTATTTAATCTGCCGAGGCGTTCGGCCCGTTCCAAAATAAACAGATAGAGACATTCAATCAAGAAGCCAACATGGGGAAATTATTCAAAGAAAGCTAATTCTCTTTTAACAATTTAAGAAACTGAGGTTTAGATCTTGTTAGAAATTCATTTACTATTTTGATGTGGTTTAAGCAATTCAACTGTCCATAAGATTACAAATATTCAAAGTATAGCATGTTTTTGGGTAGTAGACTACCCGGACAATAGCATAATAGTAGCTATGCACGGGCTCTCGTCACCTCGTGCGTACGTAGCCCCCACAAATAGGAGCACATAATCAATTATTTCACCTATGGGGACGTTTACCTCTTACAAGATTAGAAAGCAGACTCACCTCGCTCCGAAGACTCATAACCGGCATTCTACATTCCTTCGAAGACTTGCACCAACACACAATGCTCCAAAACTAGCCATTGATTATACAAATCCATTAATATATGCTCAATTAAACTATACAACCCAATTTGTAAAAATTCCTAACCCCCGAACGAAAAGTTGACAAAAATGACCTTGGGCCCACGTGCCCGAAATCCGAAATTTCTCGAAGATAAAGTTTACCCATGAACTCACGAACTCAAATATATGATTTTCTCTTACTTCCATACTCAAAATCGTAGTCCAAATTCAAGACCACTAATTTTCTAGGTCTTCCTTCAAACCCCATGTATAAACCTTGTATTTAACTCAAAGCTAGCATAAATTACTTACCTCATGACAAGTGATGAAAATGGCGCCTCAAAGCTGCTCCCCATCAACTCAAATGGAAGAAAAATGGGGTTGAAATGAACTCAACCCCGAATTTTAAAGACCTCACTGCTCCAGTCATTTTCGTTTTTGCGGAATTATTTCCGCTTATGCGGTCAAAACGCCGCTTCTGCATCTCCTTCCCAAGCCGCCAGCTTCAGATTCTGCGCTTTCTTTTCCGTAGGTGCGGTCCCAAATCTGTGGCTCCCTGCCCGCATTTGCGGTCCCAGCTTTCCTTACCTAAATCTGCATCTGCGGTCTTCCTGGCCACTTCTGCGGCTCCGAACGAGATACCAGCTGCTTCAGTTTTTCTTCAACTCCAAAATTGATCTGTTAACCACCCGGAATCCACCCGAGGCCCCGGAGACCTCAACTAAACCTACCAACCAATCCCAAAACACGTTACAGACTTTCTCGAGGCCTCAAATCATATCAAACAATGCTAAAACCACGAATTTCACCCCGATTCAAGCTTTATGAACTTTGAACTTTCCAACTTCTACTCCCGATGTTTAAGCCTATCACATCATGTCTGATTGACCTCAAATTTTGCACACAAGTCACATTTGACATTACGGACCTACTCCAACTTTTTTAATCGAATTCCGAACCCGATATCAAAAAGTCCACTTCCGGTTAAACTTCTCAAAAACCTTCAAATTTCTATCTTTAGCCAAATGGCCTCAAAATGACCTACGGACCTCCGAATTCACTTCCAGTCGCGCTCCCAACTCCAGAATCACCATACGGAGCTACTCCCAGTCTTGGAATTCCAAACGGACATCGATAACACTGAAATGAACTTCAATCCAAACTTATGAAATTCCCTCCAAAATGCCATCTTCCACAATAGGCGCCAAAACAGTCCCGGGTCATTCAAAACCCGATCCAGGCATACGCCCAAGTCCAAAATCCTCACACGAACCTGCCGGAACTTTCAGATCTCGATTCCGAGGTTGTTTACTCAATATTCCAATCCTAGTTGATTCCTTCAACTTTAAGCTTCCGAAATGAGAATTCTCTTCCCAAATTAACTCCGATTTTCCCGAAATTCAATTCCGACCACGCGTATAAGTCATAACACCTTAAATGAAGCTGCTCATGGCCTCAGACTGCTGAATGACGCTCTAGGGATCAAAACGACCTGTTGGGTCGTTACATTCTCTCCCACTTAAACATACATTCATCCTCGAACGTGCTGAGAACTATACCGAAGTAGTCTGAAATCACTATTTAGCACCTCATGCACCTTCCCGTTATACCACAACTTAGTTGAGCACATTAGCTCGATAAATTCTGAAGGTATTCCCTTTTATTCAAGAAAATAAGCCTTAGAGCGCACTGCCAACATCCGGAATTCCATGCCAGACCGGTTTCCAACATACGATCACCATATCAATCACTACACGATGTACTCAAACATGACTGCATAACTTTGCTAGATTCTTACTTTGCAACACTTAATCCACAAGACCACAATAATATTTTCTGATCAACTTAGCCAAAATTCAACGAATCAGATGCTCCCATTTAACCTCATGACTCACACAAGTCTTATTCTAACTCTTACAATACCGCCACGACGGATGAGATGTACCAAAATTCATAATCAAATGCCGAGTTAACCAATCATTGAGTCATATTTCTGACGAGAAAATTACCATATTCTGAACCAAATAATGATCTCTGCTCCCTAATATACTTCATATAATCAGATTGCACTGATCCTAAATCCAATAATCTCATCTCACCCAGTAAGAACTGCTCAGGCAATAAGCCACTCCGAATGCGATCAAAAGTCTCATATGACGCCGCAATGTGCCAATAGGCCACCAATTCGAACACAATACAAAAAGGAAATCGAACCCTGGAAGGAATTACCTAACTCCCGTACTAATACGGACTTTTCATAGAAGATAGGAAGCGAGACACACAAAAATAGCATACAGAAAACATGACTCGATATCACACTATTGCGGTGCGCAACCTGATCCAAATAACATACCTATGGTGGCATGCCACCCGATCCACATATAGATCTCACATAAGGAGATTGCACTTCGAGCTAAATCTGCTCATTACAATAAAAATATCGAATTTCGATCGCAAGAATGCTAAGTGCATAATGTCATCCCTGAGGAAACACATAGCTCTATAGGCTTCAAGCACAACTGAGGTGCGATACAAGATCTGGATCTCAAGAGCCATTCTGCTCACCTAACATCATCGCCACGCGGAACCTCAACACATAAGAAATTTACCAAGTCGTCTCACAACTCATACGACACAATACATCATTACCCGGAATAGCTGACGACAAAATAACACCCCGACCGTTTCTTCCATAAGGAACACTCACTAAGACGAACACAACTGGCTTGATATAAAGCCTTGTTCACATCTAAATCAATCCACTGATCTCAAGCCGATTTCTGATTGCACCAACTAGGCTAATAACCTTTCAAAGGTCCATAGTAACTCCCTTTTCCTCGTAACACATAAGGAAAACCATTATAACCGGAGCAACCTCCTCAGTTCACGACCCAATAAACAAAGTGCCCTCTAGGCATAAATTCTCAAATTAATGATATTACCATAATCCTCATACTTGGTTTAAATCTTTAGTCGATCAAGTGACTACATGTCACACTTATACAATCTTCCCGTGGGACACGCTCCCACAATCTTCCAAAATAAATAACGGGTCCGCACATCTAAACCATCGGCCGTACTAATGCTGAAAAGCGATCAAGATCCTTAACCAGGATGCAAATCCTCTTTCACAACACATCGATCTCAGGTGAAGCTGAATACAATACCAATTTACTTTAACATTCCACCCTTTTCTTGCTCATCCGAGCTCGTGACATCCTTACCAGCACCAAACTGGAACCTCGATCCTCACTTTGAATTTCCATGCTGCTCACTGCACCCAACGTGCCAACATACGATAGAACATGATCCTCATCGTCACTCTGAAACCATTAATATTTAACACTTCATCACATAAGAACTTTTCACTTAACTCACTTCAGGTGAATCATAGCAACACACAGGTTAATTCCCGTAACCGTAGGATATGCAAATCTCTAAGTAGTGGTCCAAGCCACCATAGCCCTTCCGGAATCCGCTTCCACTTAACAAGCCATAACAGAAGAATGCTTCCGAATAACATCAATTACGGCGGCCGACAAGCCTCATTCGCACCGCCACAAATCATACACATAACTTGATCACGCAGAATGAACTGATCACTGGCCCCAATATGCCAATTCAACTATGGCTAATCAATCTACCTTCTTCCAATTTATCATTGCTTGCCTTAGAAATGATACTAACTCCATTTAACACATAACATACTCCATCTACACTCACCCCAAGTGACCTTGAATCACGAGACCATGCTATCTTAAATTCCATGAACCATTCCATACCTCCCAATTGCTACATCACAAGCCAAAACGTTTCGGAACATTATGTGCCTCTTCTCATAAGCTGTTTTCCAAACTTGATTCTTAATCGTACCCATATGCTCAAAATCGATAGGCACCACACTTTAACTCCTGAATTCACTAGGACCATCACTAAGAGCCACCCACTCTGACTAGGTCCTGATTATAATCCACCCCATAAATCTTATAACACACGAATACCCTATCGACGAAGCACCCGACGAAACCACTTCCTCTAAAACCTGCATCATTACAAGGCATAAATCCTTAATCTTTTCCCAAGTTCGAACATGAGCCAATAAGGCCAACCATAGCATGCCTCCAATAATTCATCTACTCATTTTACCACTCATGGTCCTTTCCCATAGCTGGAATAACCCATCAATATGCTAATAACCAGAAATCTCACGAGTAGTTAACCATGCAACCCAATCATAGGCGGTGGGACTCTCTCACTTAGCTTGAAGCCATTATTTCACAACTCTAGAATTCACCAGGATTCCTTATCTCTTATCGATAATAACTGGGCGCAATTAACCGCCAAAATTCTCGGAATCATTCGGTAACACCCCCTGCTTATATTCTAACTCATCAACATATTTGCACAACTGATTCTTTTGCTATATAATCGATAGGATTCTTCGCAGAAGCCTTGCCAACCACGTGACCGCTAACCTGCTCACTTGGATAACCCACCCATAAAAGCTCTCCCCGTCCTCTTCCAACATCGCTGCACGGGGCACAATCACTTCGATATCAATAACCTATACTGGGTCTGAGCTCAATCTCCAACTGCACAGGTCCAGTTACCCCCCGTGGTCATCATTTAAATGCGCGGCAACATCCTTCCAATTCAAAGTTATGATGCATTATTCTTCACTTAAGCGGCTCCTTTTCGTTATATTAAATCTCCTGCCGCATAATAGCCCATCCTTCTAATTAATTCTGCAGGCTTCAATTGCCAGCCATTAAAATCCCAAATCATTCCAAACTCTCCTTAAGGTAGGTGGTCATCCCACTACAAGGCACATATGAGACTCCACCGCTCTCCCACTTTGGCGGAACTCATTCCCTGAATCGATTACTCGGCCTTCCGGAAACTTTAGCCACCGCCTAACACTTCCTACATGTTGTTCCTCATACATTGCTACTCATTTGCTGCCTTAAACAAACTCTATCTTCGTGGCACTGAACCCACAATTTCTACAAACTTTAAGCCTATCCAAAGGTCATCTTTATTGAACCGTCAACATTAGAAATTCTGATTCGATCCAAAACCACCGCACCATGCGATATCTGACAATCGTATCTCCAATACTATTTCACAATATCCTGCCATAAAGGTGAATTGTGGTAGATTATAACATCGACAAACTTAGTACGTTCCATTAGGGCCATGACACCCTATCATAGAAGAAATCTTCACCACACTTGCAATTACCAAGTCTCATTACTTCCACCAGCCCACATCTGACCATCCTTAGTCCGACTGCCTTTCCCTTGCGTGTAATTAAATACTGAACCCCTTGATTACATACTGAGTGAACCTCCCTTCAAGTCATTCACTGTCCCGACGCGTGGGCAAACATCCTACCATCATACCAATACTACGGAATAATCACTCATACGCATCACGACAACCTGTGCGTAGCCTCAAGGTTCTTAGAAGTTCTATTACTGAGATGAACAATAGAATATCCTTCCATCAGGAGACTATAATAACTCAATTAACTATACCGGGAGAATCATCCCGCACCACATTTGTAGTGCCATTACAATCCTTTATAACAAGCGCTTGAGTTAGATTGAGTAGGAAGAAATCAAAGGCATAAGCCTCAAAGGAATTGAACCGCATGATAAGGAATTCAAGAAGGAAAGTACCCCTAACAACCTTGTAGCCTCCCGAGGATAAGTACAAACGTCTCCGTACCGATCCGCGAGACTCTACTAGACTTGCTCATGACTCATGATACCGACGGGAACCTAGTGCTCTGATACCATGTTGTCACGACCTAAAATCCACTACGGTCGTGATGGCGCCGAACACCTCTGTCAGGCAAGCCAACTAAATTATCAATGAAATTCTCTTTTAATACCTTTTAAAATCTAGGATTTTTCCTTCCATTTTTCATAATTAAAACAATCCCTACTTAAATTCAAATTAAGTAATAACTATAGTAAACATCTTTCAAAAACCATCCCAGAACCCGGTGTCACCAGTGCATGAGCATCTATCGATAGGGAAAATAAAATATAACATTTGTCCAAAATATAGTAGACCGTGAATAAATATATAAAAATACTAATGGGAACTACACTAGCTGCGGGTCGCCTCGAACAATGCAGCTCACCTAGTTCCAGAATCATCCGTGCTGCTACGCCCAGTAGGCTGCTAGAGATACATATACCTGTGCAACAAAAATGCACAAAAGTGTAGTATGAGTACGTAATCAACTTGTACTCAATGAGTATCCCGCCTAATCTCAAAGAAGTAGAGACGAGATGGTCAACTTCGACACTTACTAGTGGTCCAATAATAACATGGTGAAGATGTGAAGATAACATCGATTTATCTAGCATTTATATCTCATAAAGCAAGGAAACAGGTAACACCTTCTCAACTAATCAAGGACTTTTAAGGATTACTTTTAATCTTCTTATCAGTTTATATCAAGCCATGAAAGGCAATATCAACATTTAAAAGTCTCAGGCAATAAAAAATATATATATGTCATGCGCAATCATGCCGAGGCGAAGGCCCGATCCAACAGAAATAAATTGTGCACTTGCCGAGGGTCGACGGCGCGCCTATAGATGCATCTATTTAATCTGTCGAGGCGTTCGACCCGTTCCAAAATAAACACATAGAGACAATCAATCAAGAAGCCAACATGGGGCAATTATTCAAAGAAAGCTAATTCTCTTTTAACAATTTAAGAAAATGAGGTTTAGATCTTGTTAGAAATTTATTTACTATTTTGATGTGGTTTAAACAATTGAACTGTCCATAAGATTACAAATATTCAAAGTATAGCATACTTTTGGGTCCTAGACAACCCGAACAATAGCATAATAGTAGTTACGCACGGACTCTCGTCACCTCGTGCGTACGTAGCCCCTAGGAGCACATAATCAATTATTTCACCAATGGGGACAGTTCCCTCTTACAAGGTTAGAAAGGAGACTCACCTCGCTCCGAAGACTCATAACCGGCATTTTACATTCCTCCGAAGACTTGCACCAACGCACAATGCTCCAAAACTAGCCATTAATTATACAAATCCATTAATATATCCTCAATTAAACTTTAAAACCCAATTTGTAAAAATTCCTAACCCCAAATAAAAAGTTGACAAAAATGCCCTTGGGCCCACGTGCCCGAAATTCGAAATTTCTCGAAGATAAAGTTTACCCATGAACTCAATAACTCAAATATATGATTTTCTCTTACTTCCATACTCAAAATCGTGGTCAAAATTCAAGAACACTAATTTTCTAGGTCTTCCCTCAAACACCAAGTTTTCTATAATTTTCATGCCCAAATCCATGTATAAAACTTGTATTTAACTCAAAGCTAGCATACTTTACTTACCTCATGACAAGTGACGAAAATGGCGCCTATCAACTCAAATGGAAGAAAAATGGGGTTGAAATGAACTCAACCCTTAATTTTAAAGACCTCACAGCTCTAGTCATTTCCGCTTCTATGGAATTATTTTCGCTTATGTGGTAAAAATGCCGCTTCTGCGGCTCCTTCCCAAGTCGCCTGCTTCCACTTCTGCTCTTCCTTTTCCGCAGGTGCGGTCCCGCATCTGCGGCTACCTAACCGCCTCTGCGGTCCCAGCTTTCCTCACCAAAATCGGCATCTGCGGTCTTCCTGGCCGCTTCTGCGGCTCCGCACCTGCGGCCAAAACTTCGCAGGTGCGAAAATACCAGATACCAGCTGCTTCAGCTTTTTTTCAACTCCAAAATCGATCCGTTAACCACCCGGAATCCACCCGAGGCCCCCGGGACTCAACCAAACCTACCAACCAATCCCAAAACACGTTACGGACTTGCTCGAGGCCTCAAATCATATCAAACAACGCTAAAACCACGATTTTCACCCCGATTCAAGCTTTATGAACTTTGAAGTTTCCAACTTCTACTCCCGATGTTTAAGCCTATCAAATTACGTCCGATTGACCTCAAATTTTGCACACAAGGCATATTTGACATTACAGACCTACTCCAACTTCCGGAATCACATTTCGACCCCTAAATCAAAAAAGACCACTTCCAGTCAAACTTCTCAAAAACCTTCAAATTTTAATCTTTAGCCAAATGGCTTCAAAATGACCTACGGACCTCCGAATTCACTTCCGATCGCGCTCCCAACTCCAGAATCACCATACGGAGCTACTACCAGTCTCAAAATTCCAAACGGACATCGATAACACTGGAATGCACTTCAAGCAAAACTTATGAAATTCCCTCCAAAATGCCAACTTCCACAATAGGCGCCAAAATGCTCCCGGGTCATTCAAAACCTAATCCGGGCATACGCCCAAGTCCGAAATCATCACACAAATCTACAGGAACCTTCAGATTCTGATTCCGAGGTTGTTTACTCAATATTCCAATCCTAGTTTATTCCTTTAACTTTAAGCTTCCGAAATGAGAATTCTTTTCCCAAATTAACTCTGATCTTCCCGAAATTCAATTCCGACCACGTGTACAAGTCATAACACCTGAAATGAAGCTTCTCATGGCCTCAGACTGCTGAACGACGCGCTATGGCTTAAATTGACCGGTCGGGTCGTTACAATAATAATTTCTCAGATCCACCATTCATGAGGCCATTTCTCCTCTAGCAATTACCATAGCAAATTTTGAACCGAACCTCGATTTACCCATCAAACATAATGAAATCAAATCCATTTGTATTCATTAATGATCCCAGCGATCTCTTCTGACCAAACACACCAACCTGGTGACATGACACATCAATACGGGCCTAAGCCACAACTTGCATAACTACGTGCACTAATAAGCAACAGTCCGAACATACTCAAATCATAAAAATGACTCAATTGAAAGAGCTGTACCTCAAGCTCACCAGTACCACCACAACACAAGGCTGGGAATCCATCGCACATCATAGAATAGAATATATGAATATATCCCGCAAGATCATATCTCCACCTAGCTTCACGGCAATGCACGATCCCATCTAAACACTGGTCCACCTGAAACACCTCAAATCACTATGCTCGAAGGTGACAACCACACACCATTTGACGTCTGGAACCAAAGAACATCATCATATCCACGGTGAGACAAATAGCATATACCACGTAACCCGATAGGTCATAACCGATACTCCATTCACCGAGCAACACCCAATTACTCTTCCCGCTCGACTTCCACTATGAATTCCCAATAGAGCCGCACCACATGTGCCCATAACAAACAAATCATAATGTCTCACAATACATAAAAGCTACTCATAGATCTCACAAGATCACTAACAAGCTCAATAACGATCGGATCGACCCGACCAAGCCGACTCAAGCTAGAACACGCATCCACATTGGCCTGCCAATGAATTCATCATCAAGGAAGCCTAAAGTTGCTCCTTCCACTACTACAGCTCTTATCGAAACCATACGATACGGTGCTCGACACCAAATCAATACTAAAATCCAAAACCTTGCCCAACGACATGCCCGTCCTCAAGAAACGCATTCGAAATATCCCTCAACACCGAAACTGAATAAACGGTAGAAACCTCTACACTGACATCCATCACGAAGGCCCAATTGAGAAAAGAAATCCTTCCCAGCCGTTCACTGGGTCTTTGAAATATAAACCACTCTGCTAGAGCATAATCTGACACACCTCATCACTCAACCCGTGGCGTTTCCGGCATATCCCAATAGTCTAGAATAACCCAACACTGAGACAACCAGTCTACACCCGAATATGATATCCAAATCTAATATACCAAGTAAAGAAAGATCCACTCAAGACTCCAAATCCCGGTAGTTGCCAAACAGTGTCGATACACACGATCCACAACCACATCATAACCTGTATATGAGAAGTTCTGTCTCCACATCCACACGGCACATGACTCACAATGTCATATCCCAATTTCGCCGTCCGAACACATGCACACCTTTAATACCCAATCATTCCACGATAGATACTCTAAAATTTCCCTGTGCCACCAAGCAAACCCAAATACCACCAATCGATCCAACAAGAAAATGCCGCAATACTACCAAAGTATCATCAGTTTAATCACATTACCGTTTTTCTAGGACACACACTCTCGTCAAATCACTTCCAATTAGCATTACCATTTCCTTGATTATCTGAGGCTACCCGTTGCCTAAGTGTTTTATGAAATTTCTTTCAGAACTGAACTGTAACCTAGAACACGCCAGTCTCGGTCCTCCATAACATACCGCATACCATTCAAGGATAACATGAAAAATTTTATCTCCCTTCCGAGCCACAGACATCTACCTACTCAACTAGTCAAGAACTTCCATTGATCCCATCGAGAAGAAAATCATTACACATCCCATACCTCTCATATTCGTAGAAAATGCACCTCTCCAACCACGGTAGAAATCCACAAGAACTCACCCAATTCTATTTGCACAAATTAAACTAGCAGGACTAAACCCTTATAACTAGACCAAGCTAAGCAAGCCATCAAAACCCAAGAGCATTGCTGCAAAATACCTGTAAGAACCCATTACCTCGAACACATACAAATAATTAATCATATCCTTACCATACCGATTCGGTCTACTATCATGCTACTCCATCTATCTAAATTTCCTTCTGATTCATCATCAACTTGATATTCCCTCTCGTTGTAGCACCACTATGCCTCAACCCAGGCTTACCACATGAGACCCCAGCATAAAACCACACTGACTAAGACCCAAAAGCCGCTGAGTACTCTCTCAAATATTCCCAGAAACACCACACTCCAGAATACTTTACTCTGAAAAAATTTCTATGAATCTAAATCCGTCACCTTTACCTTCCTGATACTGTTACATAGAATCCCATAATTAATATCGGAATACCACAAATGTTGACCTCTTCCAATGAAAACTCATTCTCTAACCACACCTACAACTTTAAAATACCTAATTGTTTCATGTACAATCTTTAACACATTAGAGCCATTCTCGAGAGTCATTCACTCTTCTTCAAACTGTAATTTACCTGATCTAATGAACAGAACCACCCGTACCTCATTAGCATTCTGATACCGCAAGATATAGCCTCATCTCAATATAACCAAGCAACCTCCTACTCTATGCACCAAGTATCCTTTACCAACAACAACTCAAGACATCCCGTGATTCTCTTTCCCCATGAAGCATAATGTAACCTCTGTTGAAATCTTCCTTTACTCGAGCCATTCTCTATCTCAATTTTTCGCAAGTCATAGCTAATTCACTCGCACTCCTCAAACTAAAACCAACATAGCACCTAATCGTGCAATCAACTACTCAGCAGACTCCCCCACTTGGCTCAAAGACATAGATCCATATACACTCAATAACTCATAAAACTTTTACTCTATTGATGCCACAATACCATAGTGAGATTAAACTCAATTATTTGTAAGCTTGTGAAAACACATATCATCTAGTACTGTAAATCTTCTACAAATCTCGCATTCACCCCCGCAACAGTTAAACCTACTCTCTTAAGCAACCTAAAATTTCAAATTTCAACATGTACGTTTCACTTACACATGAGATCTTCAAACATACACATAAGGATCACACTACCTGCTTTGCCTCAATCTAACATTTCTGCATACCTTCCCCCATCATACAAATTACACAGTCATTTAGTCTTCTTGGGTCTGAACTCATACCGTAACATGAAATGCACTTCACTCCCCAACTAGGAGACACAAAAAGAAACTTTACGCACCCATAACTCAGGCTACACATCAAATCATGATAGAAATCAAACACTTAATAGTTCATCTATCATCCAGAAGACTTTCTCGTTACTACCAAGTCATATAGATACATCTCACGGTACTAACATACTCATCACATATCTATCCAACCGACATTCCCACTAATAGGGACAATACTGAACATATAAGTTCAAAATACTTGCTCACACAATTAGCACCTCGGTTCTCAAGCCATAGGCAAAGATCCCATCTCAAGTCCTTCAGATTGGCCCAATATCAGCTCACAGAGATCACATCTCGCCCCTCAATCAGGAAATCACAAGCCATCAAGGCACATTTAATACTGAGCGCTCATGGGGGCATGCAAACATGTGGAAGGAATTTCAAGAGTTACCTTTCAAGCTGAATCAAGGATGAACAACAAGAATTCAAGAATGTGAACTTTTCCTAAAGGTTCTGCAGCCTCTCGAGGATAAATACAGACGTCTCTGTACCGATCCGCGACACTCTACTAAACCTGCTCATGACTCGTGAGACCTATGTAACCTAGGCTCTGATACCAACTTGTCACGATCCAAATTTTGCTTCGGTCGTGATGGCGCCTCTCGTGAAGACAAAGCTAGCCAGTCCATTTTAGAACACCTCTTTTAAGTAGTTAGATAGTTCATAAGCAGTTTAATATGATTTCATGGTATTAATTAGCGAAAATACAACCCAACACAGCCCTAATCGGAGTGTCACAAGTCACGAGCATCTATTAGAGTGTAAATCCAACTATAAGGTCTAAAATATACAACACCAGAGTAATGAACAAAAGAGAGAAACGGTGTTGTGAACGTTGGCAATCACCTCGCTAACTCCTATAACTCTACCTCTGATTAGCAAAAACACATTAACGGGTAGGTAAATACCTGCAACGCCACACGAGGTGCAGAGAGTAAAGTGAGTACTCCAACTTAGTGAGTAATAAAGGTAAATAACAATTGAGCAGTAAGAAATCACGTATAACAAATCATTATGTTGTATAGAGCAGTACAAAGCCCCTTTGAGAAAAATAGTGAAACTGTGAAATCTTTACAGAAACATCTTAGCTCAGTTTAAACCTCTTTTGAAAAATGACTATTTTAGCGGTCACGCAAATGAATGCAAACAAATAGTGCAGATAAGCACAGAAATCTGCCCATCGGCACATCATTTAGTCAGCAGATAATGCCAGGCATTTAGGTAGATATTGCATGAAGTAGCACAGACAACAAATAATGGCAGACAAATGAAATAAAATAAACCCATAGAACAGTACTAGTACCGCTACGGCATGCAGCCCGATTCATATATCGTTGTGGCGTACAACCCGATCCATTTATCGTCGACGACGCTCACTAGGGTTGTGCAGACTCCGGGAGGGGCCCCTTACGGCCCAAGCGCAATATCAATCCATCTTGTGGCATCAAATCTAGGCCCTCGGCCTCATATTAAATCAATATCTCACTACTGCGGTGTGCAGCCTGATCCAAAAGTATCCTCACAATATAGGCCCCCATCCTTACTCAGTCAAAAATCACATAAGCCACTAGGGCAACAGTAAAACATGATGCTCACCCCAAATATTATTGGAAATATCATTTCAAGTGTTAAAGCAAAATAAACTTGGCTGAGTCTTAAAAATAGTGGAAAATACATGACTGAGTTCAAGTATAAAATCAAAACAGTGAGGAAATATCAACAACAATCCCCGAAGGTTTCAAATAGCTGACACGAAGCCCAAATATGGCAATCAGCCGAAATTATGATGATAATAAGTAAATTTCAGTCAAATATGCAGTAAATTCATCAATCCGGATGGACCAAGTCACAATCCCCAATGGTGCTCTACCCCACGATCGATATCCGGTGTGCAACTCATCTTAATATAGCACTATGATATGCAAATACGAGGTTTCAAACCCTCAGAATATCATTTACAATCATTACTCGCCTCGAACCGGCGAATTCTCTAGCTCGCGACGCCTGTGCCCCTCAAATCGGCCTTCTTCACCTGTCGAATCTGATCAAAACCAGAACGAATACGTCACAATATGCTAAGGGGACAAAACCCAATCGAAAACAATCAAAAAATAACAAAAATCTCAAAATTAGCAAAACCCGAGCCCCGAGTCCACTTCTCAATACTCAAAACTTTTCACATCAACAGGTTCCTTATCCTTCCACGAGTCCATACATATCAATAACTCTAAATTCTGACCTCAAATGGCGCTTCCAATCCCAATTTAAAATCTCAAAATACCAAGCCCTAGTTCTTCCTTTTTTTGCTAAATTTCCATGAATTTCTAGGTTAATTTCATAATAAAATCATGTTTTGGTTCATAAAACTTACCTCCAATCAATGCTCTTCGAATCCCTCTTTAATTTCTCTCAAAGAGCTCTAAAAATGTTCAATAATGGTGGAAAAATGATTTAGGCTCGCGGATGAAATGTTTTAAAAACCCTTTATGCCCAGCTATGATTTCCTTCTATGTGAATGCGAGGGCCTTCTCGCGTTCGCGATGCACAAATATTCCCTTGGCCAAAATTACCCTATGCGAACGCATCTGAACACCCGCGAACGTGATACTTCCACAGATTTAACTACGTGAACGCGACCACCTAGGCTGCGAACGCGATGAACAAAACAAACGGAACTCCAGGCCCTCTTATGCGAACGCGAATAACTCCCTGCGAACACAAAACTCAATGTAACGACCCGACCAGTCTTATGTGAACGCGAATAAATCTCTGTTCAGTAGTTTGAGGCTATGAACAGCTTCATTTTAGGTATTATGACATGTACGCGTGGTCGGAATTAAATTTCAGGAAGTTCATAGTTAATTTGGAAAGAGAATTCTTATTTCGAAAGCTTAAAGGTGAAAGAATGATCTGGGACTGGAATTTGAGTAAACGACCTCGGAACTAGGATTTGAAGGTTCCAGCAAGTTTGTATGACGATTTAGGACTTGGGCGTATGCCCGGTTCGGGTTCCGGACAACCCGGGAGCATTTTGGCGCCTATTGTGGAAGTTAGCATTTTAGAAGAAATTTTATAAGTTTGGCTTGAAGTGCATTTTAGTGTTATCAATGTCTGTTTGGGATTCCAAGACTGTGAATAGTTCCGTATGGTGATTTTGGAGTTGGGGGAACGATCAGAAGTGAATTCGGAGGCCCGTAGGGTATTTTGGAGCCATTTGGCTAAAGATAGAAATTTGGAGGTTTTTGAGAAGTTTGACCAGAAGTAGACTTTTTCATATCGGGGTCGGAATCTGATTTTGAAAGCTGGAGTAGGTCCGTAATGTAAAATATGACTTGTGCGTAAAACTTGAGGTCAATCGGATGTGATTTGATAGGTTTAAACATCAAAAATAGAATTTTGAATTTTTGAAGTTCATTAAGCATGAATCGGGGTGTAATTCATGGTTTTAGCGTTGTTTGATAAGATTTGAGGCCTCGAGAAAGTCCGCAATGTGTTTTGGGATTGGTTGGTAGGTTTGGTTAAGGTCTCGGGGGCCTCAGGTGGTTAACGGATCGAAATTTGGAATGTTGGATAGCTGAAGGGTTCTGGTTGCTGGTATTTCCGCTTCTGCGGAAATGGGACCGCAGAAGCACCCCGCAGAAGCGAGGAGGGAGCCGCAGAGGCGGATTTTCGATCAAGGCTCGAGGACCACAGATGTGGTCAAGATTCTACAGAAGTGGGACCGCATATGCGGAAGGCGGATCGCAGAAGCAAAAATTGGAGGTCCAATGGAAGCTGCAGAAGCGGGTGGTGATACGCAAAGGCGGAACCGCAGAAGCGGGATTTCTTCTGGCGAAGCGGAAGTAGTTAGGAGAAGAGGGGGTGCTTTTAAATTGGGATTTGGCCATTCTCTCTCGTATTTTCATGGCTTGGGGCGATTTTGGGGAGTTTCTAGAGAGGATCTTTATCATTAACGACAAGGTAAGATATCCCCACCTATTATGAGTTAAATACATCAATTATGTATGGATTTAAGTACGAATTTTGTAGAAAAATTTTGGGTTTTGGTAGAAAGACCTAGAAGTTTTATTTTTGGAATTTAACCATGAATTTGAGCATAGAATTAGGAGTAAATTGTATATTTGAGTTCCTAAGGTCACGGGTAATCTTTATCTTCAAATAATTTTGGAATCCGGGCACGTGGGACTGAGGGAATTTTCGTCAACTTTTGATTGGGGTTAGGAATTTGTATAAATTAGATTGTATTGAATGATTGAGCATATATTAATGGATTTGCATAACTGTTCGCTAGTTTTGGAGCATGGTGCATCAATTAGAGTCTTCATAAGGGCGTGGAATGCCGGTTTGGATCTTCGGAGCAAGGTGAGTCTCCTTTCTAACCTTGTAAGAGGGAAATGTCCCCATAGGTGTAATAATTGATTATGTGCTCCTATTTGTGGGGTATACGTACGCACGAGGTGACGAGAGTCCGTGCGTAGCTACTATTATGCTATTGTCCGAGTAGTTAGGACCCAAAAGCATGTTATACTTGGATTATTTATGAACCCATTGATAGCTTGAATTGCTTAAATCACCTTGGATTAGTAAATGAATTTAAAAGGAGATTAAACATCATTTTCCTGAATTGTTTAAAAGAGAAATTGTCTTATTTGGATAAATATCCCCGATAAGTTCCTAATTAACAAATTGAGCATGTATCTCTATGTGTACCTGCGTCGCATGCATGATTCACAAGCAGGGCATATGTTTATCTATGGAACGGGCCAAATGCCTCGGTAGAATAAATAGATGCATCTATGGTTCAGGCCATTCGACCCTCGGCAGTGCACAGTTTACATTCCTGTTAGATCGGGTGGTCACCTCGGTGTGATTTGCGCATGTTATTTGTCGCTTGAGGATTTTTAAACGTAAAATTAGCCCTTCGTGGCTTGATATAAATTGATAAGATAATAAAGAATAAACCTTGAAAGACCTTGATTATTTGTTGAAGGTGTTTACCTGTTTTCCGGCTTCGTGAATTAGAACTACTATATAAATCTATGATTTTCCTCACATTTCTATAATATAGTTAGTTGACCTCTAATGAGTGTCGAAGTTGACCATCTCGTCTCTACTTCTTCGAGATTAGGCGGGATACTCATTGAGTACACGTTGTTTACGTACTCATACTACACTTCTGTGCATTTTTGTTGCACAGGTATATGTACCTCTAGCAGCCTACTAGGCGTAGCAGCACGGATAATTCTGGGACTAGGTGGGTTGCATTATTTGAGGCAACCCGCAGCTAGTATAGTCCCTTTCAGTATATTGTGGTTATTTCTTGTCCGTTGTATTTCGGATGGATGTTGTATTTTATTTCCTTATCTATAGATGCTCATGCACTTCTGATACCGGGTTTTGGGAGGATTTTGGATTATCCAGTATTAAGTCTTTATCGACTTCATGTTCAATTGTAAAAATTTTATTATCTAATATTTAACGTATAAGAAAAATGATTTTCCACAAATACTAAAACTGGAATTTAATAATGCATTTTTGGTCGGCTTGCCTGACAGCGGTGTCTGGCGCCACCACGACCCTTAGTGGAATTTGGGTCCTGAAAACATAATACCAGAGCACTAGGTTCCTAGGGTCTCACGAGACATAAGCAGGTCTAGTAGAGTCTCACGGATCGGTATGTAGACATCTGTACTTATCCTCGGGAGGTTGCAGGACTGTTAGGAGTACTTCCCTTCTTGATTCCTTATCGTGCGATTTGATTTCATGTGAGGCTTACGCCTCTGTCTCCTTCCTACTCAATCTTATGCGACACGAAGCGGTTGTTATAAATCTAGAGTTGAAGAATTTTAATAGCACTACGGATGTGGTGCGGGCATTTCTCCATGTGGGGTTATTTGAGCTATTATCGTTGCCATGTGGAAGGATATTCTATTGTTTTGGCTCAACAACGGTACTTTTGAGAGCTCTGAGGTGAGGCACAAGTTTCCATGATGCTTTTGAACGAATGTTGTGCAGTAGTGATATGATGGTAGAATGATTGCCTACGTGTCAGGGCAGTGAAAGACTTGAAGGGAAGTTTACTCAGTGCATAATCAAGAGATTCAGTATTTTATTCCCAGGAACGGAAAGACAATCGACTAAGGATGGTCAGATGTGGACTTGTGAAAGTAATAAGACTTGGTATTTTCAAGTGTTGTAGAGTTTTCTCCTATGATGGGGTACAGTTGTCCTAGTTGGACGCATTAAGTTGTCGGTGTTATGATCTTCTGCAATCCGTCTTTGGGGCAGCACATCGGGAAATAGTATCAGTGATGCAACTATTAGATATCGCATGGTGCGGTGGTTTTGGATTGAATTAGTATTTCATATGTGGAGGTTCGAGAAAGATGACCTTCGGAAAGGTTTGGAGTTAGTAGCAAATTATGGATTCAAGTGCTATGAAGATAAAGTTTATTAAGGCAGCAACTGAACAGCAAAAGATGAGAAAGACATATGGGAAGTGTCCGGCGGAGTTTTAAACTTCTAAAGGGCCAGGCTTAGGGGGCGCAGGCCGAGAAATTGATTAGATAAGTGAGTTTTCCCAAAGTGGGAGAGCAATGGAGCTGTGTAGGGGCTTGGTAATGAGATGACTATGGACCTTAAGGGAGTCTGGAATGATTTGAGAATATTGGAGTTTGGTTATTGGGGTCTACGGATCTAATTTGAAGTAGGGATTCTTGTGCGGCCGGAGATTTAATATAACGGAAAGGAGCCACTTAAATGAAGAAGGATGTAGAATGACTTGAACTGAAGGGATGTTGTCACGCACTTAAATGATGTCCACAAAGGGTAAATGGACCTGTGCAGCTGGAGAGTGAGTTCAGACTCAGTAAGGGTCATTGACGTCGAAGTGATTGTACCCCCATGCAGCGGCGTTGGAAGATGCCGGGGAAAGCTTTCTATAGGTGGGTTACCCAAGGGAGCAGGTTAGCAGTCGCGTGGTTGGCGAGACTCCTGCGAAGAATTTTATCGGTTATGTAGCAGAGAGATCGGTTGTGCCAATGCAAAGGGTGAATCAGAGTAGAAAAGAATGGGGCTTTATGGAAGGAATCCGAGAATTTATGCGGTTGACCGCGCAAGGTTATGTCGATGAAATAATTACGTCATGCTAAATGGGAGAGTCCCACCGCTGATGATTGGGTTGCATGGTTAACTACTTGTGAGGTTTTTGGCTATTAGCATAGCGATAGGCTATTTCAGCTACGGAAAGGACCATAAGTGGTAATTTAAGTAAAGAAAGTATTAAAGGTGGGCTATCATTGGCCCTATTGTCCCATGTTCAGCCTTGGGGAAAGATTCAGGATTCTGCCTTGTATAGATGCGGGTTCCAAAGGAAGTTATTCGGCGGGTTCTTTGCCAAGAGGGTATTCATGTGATGGAAGATTCATGGAGTCGACTATATTCGGGGCCAAGTCAGAGCGGGTGGATCTCAGCAATGGTCCTAGGGGAACTTAAAAGATAAGGTGCGGCACCTAACAATTTTGAGCCTATAAGTACAGTTAAGAGTGAAGCTTCGTAGCAGCTTATGAGAAGGTGCCCAGAATGTTCTATGGCATGTTAACTTGTGGTATAACATTCGAGAGATATGAAATAGTTTGTGGGATTTGAGATAGCATGGTCTCGTGATTCGAGGCCACTCGAGATGAGTGCAGATGGAGTATGTTATGTGTTGGATGGAATTCGTATTATTTCTAAGGTAAGTGGGGTGAATCGAAAGAAGATAGGTTCGTTGGACATAATTTAGTTGGCATGTTGGTGGTAGAGATCAGCTCTTTCAGTGTGATTAAGTTATGTAATTGACTTGTGGCGGTGCACATGAGGCTTGTCAGCCGTCGTAATTGATATTATTCTGAAGCATTCTACTGTTATGGCTTGTTATGTGGGAGCAGATTTTGGAAGGGCTATAGTGGCTTATACCCCTACTTAAAGGTTTGCATATTTCCACGGTTATAAGAATTTGCCTGTGTGTTGCTATATTTCTCCTGAAGTGAGTTCAGTGAAAAGCCTTTATATGATGAAGTGTTGACCTATTAGTGGTTCCGAAGTTATGATAAGAATCATGTTCTATCATACATTGGCGTGTTGGGTGCAGTGAGTAGTAAGGAATGTGAAGTGAGAATCAAGGCTGCAGTTCGGTGTGGACAATGATGTCACAAGCTCGGTTGAGCAGGAAAGGAGTTTCGATGTTTAAGGTAAGTTGGTATTGTCTTCAGTGTCACCTGAGGTCAGTGTTTTGTAAAATGGGCGTGTATCATAGCTAATGATTCTTTATCGCTTTTCAGCATTGGTGCAGCCGGTGGTTTGGATGTACGAACCTATTATGTGTTTCGAAATGTTGTGGGAGCATGTCCCACATGAAGATTGTATGAGTGTGACATGTGGTCACTTGATAGATTAAAGATTTAAACCAAGTATGAGAATGGTGGTAATACTATTAGTTTGAGAATTTATTCCTGGAGGGCACTCTGGTTATTGGGTTATGGACTATGGAGGTTCGCTCCGGTTATGATGGTTGTCCTTGTGCGTTATGAGAAAGGGGAAATTGGTATAGACCACTGAGAGGTTATTAACCAAGTCAGTGCAATCATAATCGACTTGAGGTCGGTGGATGGATTCAAATGTGAATAGGGGCTCTATGTCAGGCCAGTTGTGTTCATTTCAGTAATGCGCTCCTTATGGAGTAGTCAGGGTGTTATTTCGTTGCCAGATATTTTATGTAATAATATATTGCACCGTGGGAGTTGTGAGATAGCTTAGAAAATTGCTTATATGTTGATGATCCGCATAGAGATGATGTTATATGAGCAGGATGGCTTTTGAGATTTCAAATCGTATATCGCACCTCAGTTGTGCTCAACTAGCACTATATGTCTCCCCAGGGATGGAATTATGCACTTAGTTTGCTTGTGACCAATATTCGGTATATTATTGAAATGAGCAATCTAGCTCAGTGCGTATCTCCTTATGTGAGTTTTATGGGTGGATCGGCTGGCACTCCGTCATGGTTATGTTGATCGGATCGGGTTGTGCGCCGCAACAGTGTGAGGCTAAGTACAGTTCCCTGTATCTGTTTATGTGTTTCATTTCCTATTTTTATGAGGAAAGCTCATGTTAGCTGTGCGCCCGCATCGCATGTATGATTCGCGAGCGGGGTAATTGAAATTCCTTTTCAGAGTTCATTTTCCTTTTTGTATCGCATTCTAATTGGTATCCTATTGGCACACTGTGGCATCATATGAGACTTTTGGTCATATCGGGGTGGCTTATTGCCTGAGCAGTTTGTACTGGGTGGGACGAGATTGTTGGATTTAGGATCAGTGCAATTTTATTATGTGAAATATATTAAGGAGCAAAGATCATTATTTAGTTCATAATGAGTTAATGTTCTTGTCGGAAGTATAGACTCAATGATTGGTTGACACGACAGTTGATTATGAATTTCTGTATCTCATCCATTGTGGTGGCATTGTAAGAGTTAGAGTAAGACCTGTATATGTCATGGGGTGCAATGGGAACATCAAATTCATAGAATTTTGACTAAGTTGATCAGAAAAAGGTTATTGTGGTCTGGTGAGTAAAGTGGTGATGGGTATGGACCCAACAAGGTCATGCAGCTATGTTTGGGTACAGCGTGAAGTGATTAATATGGTGATCCTATGGTGGAAACAGGTCGGGCATAGAATTCTGGATGTTGGAATCGGGCTTTAAGGCGTATTTGCTTGAATAAAAGAGAATATCTTCAAAATTATCGAGCTAATATGCTCAACTGAGTTGTGGTAGCATGGGAAGGTACATGAGAAGTTAAACAGCGATTTCAGACCACTCTAATGTAGTTCTCATTACGTTCGAGGACGAACGTATGTTTTAGTGGGAGAGAATGTAACGACCCGATCAGTCGTTTTGAGTCCTAGTGCTGCGTTCAAGAGTTTGAGGCATGAACAACTTCATTTCAGGTATTATGACCTTTACGCGTGGTCGGAATTAAATTTCGGGAAGATCAGAGTTGATTTGGAAAGAGAATTTTTATTTCGGAAGCTTAAAGTTGAAAGAATGAACTAGGACTGGAATTTTGAGTAAACGACCTCGGAATCAGGATTTGAAGGTTCCAGCAGGTTCGTATGATGATTTCGGACTTGGGCGTATGCCCGGTTCGGGTTCCGGATAACCCGTGAGCGCTTTGGCGCTTATTGTGGAAGTTAGCATTTTAGAAGAAATTTCATAAGTTTGGCTTGAAGTGCATTTTAGTGTTATCAATGTCCGTTTTGGATTCCGAGGCTGTGTATAGTTCCGTATGGTTATTCTGAAGTTGGGGGCGTGATCGGAAGTGAATTCGGAGGCTCGTAGGTCATTTTGGAGCCATTTAGCTAAAGATAGAAATTTGGAGGTTTTTGAGAAGTTTGACCGAAAGTGGACTTTTTGATATCAGGGTCGGAATCTGATTCCGAAAACTGGAGTAGGTCTGTAATGTCAATTATGACTTGTGCGCAAAATTTGAAGTCAATCGGATGTGATTTGATAGGTTTAATATCGGAAATGGAATTTTGAAATTTCGAAGTTCATAAAGCTTGTATCGGGGTGTAATTCATGGTTTTAGCGTTATTTGATATGATTTGAGGCCTCGAGCAAGTCCGTAATGTGTTTTGGGATTGGTTGGTACGTTTAGTTGAGGTCCCGGGGGCCTCGAGTGGATTTCGGGTGGTTAACGGATCGAAATTTGGCATGTTGGATAGCTGAAGGGGTCTGGTTACTCGTGTTTCCGCTTCTACGGAAATGGGATTGCAGAAGCGGCCCGCAGAAGAAAGGAGGGAGCCACAGAGGCGGATTTTCGGTCAAGGCTCGAGGACCGCAGATGCGGACGAGATTCCGCAGAAGCAGGACCGCATCTGTGGAAGGCGGATCGCAGAAGCGAAAATGGGAGGTCTAGTGGAAGCCGTAGAAGCGGCTGGTGATCCGCAAAGGCGGAACCGCATAAGCGGAAGTAACTGGGAGCGGAGGGGGTGCTTTTAAATATGGATTTGGCCATTTTCTCTCATATTTCCATGGCTTGGGGCGATTTTGGGGAGTTTCAAGAGAGGATCTTCATCATTAACGACAAGGTAAGATATCCCCACCTATTATAAGTTAAATACATCAATTATATATGGATTTAAGTATGAATTTTGTAGAAAAATTTGGGGTTTTGGTAAAATGACCTAGAAGCTTTATTCTTAGAATTTAACCACGAATTTATGCATGGAATTAGGAGTAAATTGTATATTTGAGTTATTAAGGTCACGAGTAATCTTTATTTCCGAAAAATTTCAGAATCCGGGCACGTGGGCCTGAGGGCATTTTTGTCAACTTTTGATCGGGGTTAGGAATTTCTATAAATTAAATTGTAATGAATGATTGAGCATATATTAATGGATTTGCGTAACCGTTGGCTAGTTTTGCAGCGTAGTGCATCAATTAGAGTCTTCGGAAGGGCGTGGAATGCCAGTTTGGATCTTCGAAGCGAAGTGAGTCTCCTTTCTAACCTTGTAAGAGGGAAATGACCCCATAGGTGTAATAATTGATTATGTGCTCCTATTTGTGGGGGCTACGTACGCACGAGGTGACGCGAGTCCGTGCGTAGCTACTATTATGCTATTGTCCGGGTAGTTAGGATCCAAAAGCATGTTATACTTGGATTATTTATGAACCCATTGATAGCTTGAATTGCTTAAATCACCTTGGATTAGTTAATGAATTTAAAAGGAGATTAAACATCATTTTCCTGAATTGTTAAAAAGAGAAATTGTCTTATTTGGATAAATATCCCCGATAATTTCCTAATTGACTAATTGAGCATGTATCTCTATGTGTACCTGCGTCGCATACATGATTCGCGAGCATGGTATGTGTTTATTTATGGAACGGGCCGAACGCCTCGGCAAATTAAATAGATGCATTTATGGTTTGGGCAGTTCGACCCTCGACAGTGCATAGTTTATATTCCTGTTGGATCGGGTCGTCGCCTCAGTGTGATTTGCGCATGTTATTTGTCGCTTGAGGATATTTAAATGTGAAATTGGCCCTTCGTGGCTTGATATAATTTGATAAGATAATAAAGAATAAACCTTGAAAGCCCTTGATTATTTGTTAAAGGTGTTTACCTATTTTCCGGCTTCGTGAATTAGAACTACTATATAAATCTATGATTTTCCTCACATTTCTAGAATATTGTTAATTGACCTCTAGTGAGTGTCGAAGTTGACCATCTCGTCTCTACTTCTTCGAGATTAGGCGGGATACTCATTGAGTACTCGTTTTTTACGTACTCATACTAAACTTCTGTGCATTTTTGTTGCATAGGTATATGTACCTCTAGCACCCTACTGGGCGTAGCAGCGCGGATGATTCTGGGACTAGGTGAGTTGCATTATTTGAGGTGACTCGCAGCTAGTATAGTCCCTTTCAGTATATTGTGGTTATATCTTTTCCACTGTATTTCAGACGGATGTTGTATTTTATTTCCATATCTGTAGATGCTCATGCACATGTGACACCAGGTTCTGGGAGGATTTTTGATTATCCAGTATTAAGTCTTTATCGACTTCATGTTCATTTATAAAATTTTTATTATCTAATATTTAACGTATAAGAAAAATAATTTTCCACAAATACTAAAACTGGAATTTAATTATGTATTCTTGGTCGGCTTGCCTGACAGCGGTGTTCGGCACCACCACGATCCTTAGTGGAATTTGGGTCGTGACACTCAAGAAACTCACCCTCCGTGAATGCGAACACGCTAATGGGAACGCGAAGAGCAAAGCCTGGCCCGCCAAACTCCTGCTACGCGAACGCGGCCCTAGGCACGCGAACGCGAAGGCCAAATTAGTCATGCATTGTTGCTGCATTTTCTACTATCTTTTCCAAGTTCCAAACTTCCTATTAGCCATCCAAAATCACCCCGAGGCCCCCCGGGACCTCAACCAGAAACACCAACGCATCCTAAAATATCATTCAAACTTGTTCCAATCATCAAAACACCTCAAACAACACCAAAACCATCAAATTACATCTATTTCAAGCCTAAGTTCTTCTAAAACTTTCGAAACACGCATTTGATCAAAAACCCAACAAAATCACCTCCGAATAACCTGAAATTTTACACACACATCCCAAATGACATAACAAAGCTATAGAAGCTCTCGGAATTCAATTCTGACCCTCGGATTAAAATCTCACCTATCAACCGGAAATCGCTAAAATACTAACTTCGCCAATTCAAGCTTAATTCTACACCAGGCCTCCAAAACCAATTCCGATCACGCTCCTAAGTCACAAATCACCTAAAGAGGCTAACCAAATCATAAAAACTCCGATCCAAACTCATATACAAATAAGTCAACTCTTGGTCAAACGTTTCAAATTCAAAGCTTTCAATTGAGATTGTTCTTTCAAATTCATACCGATTTCCGTGAAAAACAAAACCAACGATCTACATTAGTCTTAACACATTACACGGGGCAAGTCATGCCCGATAACTGGCGATCAAAGCGTAAAAGCTCAAAACGACCGGTCAGGTCGTTACATCTCCATGGATCCTCAACCCTATGAACCTTCATCCTCAATTCCACCAAAACCCCCAGATATTAACTTAAACAACTCTACTCCTAACAATTCAAGGACTAAATCCTAATCAAGGACATGCTTGTTACCTATGATCAAATGAGCTTTGCCCCAAACCTAGCATTGTCAGACATGGATCTGACAAACATAGCCATAGAAGAGGAATCGTCCATGCAATTATCAAACATTTCTGCACGAGCCATCAAACAAATTTCCTTAACGGAAGACGATATGCAGTGTATTTATGAGCCTTGTAAAAGTTCAATCATTGTTAAGTTGGTTGGAAAAAGAATGTTACACCAATATTTAAAAAAGAAATTCCAAGAACTTTGGCATCAAACAGAAGATCTATCCCTTATTGATCTTAGAGAAGATTAATACATTATAAAATTTCGTAAAAAGGAAAAAATGGAAAAGGCTATCAACCAAGGGCCTTGGTACATCAATGGCTATTTCCTCTCAATAATTAAATGGAAACCAAACGTTGTGGCTACAAAGGAAAGTTTAACAACCTCAGCTGTATGGATTAGACTGACCCATCTTCCAACGAAATTTTATGATTCAAAAATTTTAGAAAAAATTGGAAACGCCGTTGGACAATTACTAAAAATTGATATCAGTGCATCAACCACTTTAAAAGGTCGTTATGCAAGAATTTGTGTAGAAATCCTATTGGATATTCCTGTACAACCCTTTCTCTATATTGGACTACACGAACAATAAATTTACTACGATGGGGAAGATTACTTATGCAAAAAATGTGGAAGATTTGGTCATACAATGGAACATTGTAGCTATATTCTAAAAACACCGGAAAATACACATTCAGCCGATGACCAACCTACTCAATCAAAGGAGAATATGGAGGAAGGATGGAAAATATTTTCTTTTAGCAAAGGGAGGAAGCATATGGCAAAAAGTTCAAGACCAATTCTTACAAATCCAATCAATCATCCCAAGAGCCAAGGTATATCGGTAAATCTCTTCAATGCCAATACTGATAAGTTCATAAACAACCAACTACTTCATTATAAACCAAAATAATCCCCAAGTGTTCACCCCACAAAAAAATCCATAATCATGTCTGTGTCTGGTCAAACCTCTATGGCCATGGAAAACCATTTTTTCCCTTTACAAGAAAAGCAAATGGTTTTGGAGGATACCACTGATCTTCCTCTTAATAATAAATTAAAAAATGTTAACCTTAATCCTTCAACACACTTGTCCTCACATTATGAGGAACCAACCATGCTGAATTCAAACGTGGCAAAAATCCTTAATAAAGAAAAGAATATGAAAAAACCTACCATGCAAAATAACACTCAAACGGACAAAAATACCCCCTACTAATGATAACCCTACTAAGCCCCTTAAGATACAAAACCAAATTTCCGGTGATAATCTCCCTTTAGACAAAATTCAAAACCAAAATCTTTTCCTTGGATTTGATAATATATCCTGCCCTGGGCATGCAAGTCAAATGGCAAAAAACACCCAAGGCAATGGACAAATGTCCCATGCAATCGAAGAAGATCTTGTTAATTCAACTATAAAGGATATCCATATAAACCAATATATTAGGCAACCAAAAGACTTTCAATCATTACCTACCTTTTCCCTAACGCCCAATCACTTGGCTACTGCTAGTAGCCTCAATCCCATGCCTAATTCCACTTCCATAAACTCTCAAACAACCATTAAAAATGCCCAGACTTCCATCAACCCTAAGAAGGAGGAACAAATTGATCCAAATTCCACGACAACATAGACCAAACTCTATGGAGAACACTCCACTCTTTCCACTACTAGAAAACCCTCAAATATGCACAACCACCTCAGGCATAGTATTATCAACCTACCTCATGGATGGAACTAGGTCTAACGGGCCATGCAATCTCATTCAATGTCCTAATCAATGGACAGGAAGCCATTGTGGTCCTTCACATTACTCAGTACTTAGCTCAGCTAGTGACAGAGGGGATTAGGCTTGGTATGAACAATTACCTAAACCAAATATGGTTAAACAATATCCTCCAACCTCTAATGCCCTCATTGAACACATAAATGATGCATGCAATGATGCATGAATGGAACATGCCCCCACAGTTCAACCCAATTCACCCTCAAAATGCTCCATTCGAGATGCCCTTCTTCCCAACGAAGATATACACTCATCTGAACCCTATTTTTCTACCATGGGAGGTCCCAGTTCCTCAAAACCAACCTCACCCACCCATATAGCAACATGCACCTCCCCCTCAGCAACAAGAAAACCAAGTACCAGGTCCAGTAGAGGCAGTAATGGAGGAGGAGGAAGATCCTATCAACCTAGTCTTAGAGCGAGTCCTAGAGTTTCTCAAGTCTAGACGGGATAAAGGTCTTACTTTTCAGGTAGATGCAAGAGAAGATGCACGTATTCAGTTGCCCTCTAGCACTCTACAAGTGCTTGAAGGATATCAGACACCCCAGGACCCAACATTGGGCAACAGAGCCATGATCCTAGTGCCATCACTAAGAAGGAATCCTGTGTTTCCAGGAGGAATCAGAGAGAACGGGGAGCCAAACAACTTAACCCTTAATCAAACCATGAATCATCCAACGAATATTATTATATGGAATATACGGGGTGGTAATAATGACAACTTCAGAAGGATTTTCAGGGAGATGATTGATACTCATAGGCCCTGTCTAGTTACTCTTCTTGAAACAAGAATGGACAATCATGCTGAATTACTCAATGACTTTGGTTTTTTGTAGTTGATAGAAGTTCCAGCTGAAGGACAATATGGTGGCATGGTGATGATGTGGAACCATGAGATTGTTAATGTTAATAATGATATTCGTAGGAACCAGGAAATATATGCAACAATTGAGGTTAGTCCTACTCGAAAGAAATGGCTTTTTTCTTCAATTTATGCTAGCACTAAGGTTCACAATAGAAACTAAATGTGGGATAACTTAGAACATATTAGCAAGGCCTATAAAGGTCCTTGGATTGTTGGAGGTGATTTCAATGATGTCATTTCTTCAAATGAGAAATTTGGTGGTAGACCTATCAAAGCCAGTAGGGAAAATGTCACGACCCAAATCCCAAACCTGGTCGTGATGGCGCCTCTCGTGGAGACAAGGCCAGCCAGTCAACCAAATTCATCCTTTAAAAACAATCATTTAATGCAATTATAGTGCAACATGGTTTAATAAAACCAAATAGAGGAAATATATATAAAATATATGCAAAAATCCAACCCAACACAACCATAATCGGGGTGTCACAAGTCACGAGCATCTAAAGAAGACTGAACACCATTATATGGACAATAATATATACAAAGTAAAATATGGAGTTCAAAAGATGAAGTCCGGTGCCGTGAATGCTGGCGGTCACATTGCTCAGCTTCAATAATAATGCCTTCAATCCGCTAATAACCCACTACCGGGGAAGAATACCTGCAACTGCACGCGAGGTGCACAAAGTAAAGTGAGTACTCCAACTCAGCGAGCAATAAAAGTAAGTAATAGCTGAAAGCAAGAAATCACGTAAGGCACTCCATCATGCCATATAGAACAGTACAACCCTTTTTGAGGAGAACAGTAAAACCGTGAAAATCCTTTTAAAAACATCTGGGCTCAGTGAAAACCTCTTTTGAAAATATTCCTTTT
>MU716949.1:0-23222 GCA_026770625.1 Nicotiana glauca | reverse complement strand
GAACTTTCTAACACATAAGTCAACATCTGGTTGACCTTAAAGAGACTAAGTGTCTCATTTCCTTCTAAAATCAATCCAGGCCAACCGGATCATGCAAGACACTGATAATGAAGCATATATAAGTAGAAAATGGTAAGGAGGGGGCAGTAACTCATGAGACGACGGGTCGAGTCGTCACAAAAAACTTAATTTGGTCCAAAATTAACTCTTTTAACCTTCCAGATTTAGGCTATAAGGGGTGTAAGTATACTTGGTCCAACCTTAGACATAGAAGGAAGGGACTCATTATGGAACGTTTGGATAAAATCTAGGTAATGAAGAATGGATTGAATTATTCCCTAAAAGCTCAATAATTCATCTACCCAAAACACACTCAGAGCATAACCCTCTTCTAATAGAAGTAATTCCTAAAAGTATGATTCATCATAATGCTCCACTTAGATTAGAAAACTTCTGGTGCAAGCACCCTGATTTTCAAAATTTTGTTGACAAAAATTGGACACAGACTGACTATTTGAAAGGCAGTCAAAATTTTCTTAATAATAGTAAGCCTTGGAGAAATAGTACTTTTGGTAATATAATGGGAAAAAAGGAAACTTCGAGCTAGACTACAAGGGATCCAGAATTCCTCTAAATATACCACTAGCTCCTTTTTCAACAGTTAAAAAAGGACTTAACTAGGGAGTATAACGATGTCCTAAAGATTGAGGAAGACTAGTGGAAACTAAGATCAAGGATTTCTTGGCTGAATAAGGGTAACACAAACTAAAAATTTTTCCATATTATTGCTACTAATAGAAAAAGAAGAAACAAAATAAATTTCTTTAAGGATGACAATGGTAGCTGGATCAATGACCATGCTCAAACTATGTCTCATGTTCTAAACTACTTTGAAATTCCTTCAAAACAGCTCACTCTTCTAATAAGTGGGAAAACCCTTTAGGTTGCACCTCCTTAAAACAAAAAATTGACCTAATATCCTTAGATGCCCCCTTATTAGATAGTGAAATTAAAAGGGCTTTATTTTCTTTCAAACCCTTTAAAGCCCCTGGACCGGATGGCCTACATCCTTTTTTCTTTCAAAAATATTGGAAAACTGTAGGTCAGTCGGTAACAAAGCTTTGTCACAACATCTTTAATACTCAAATTGTCCCAGGTGAGATCAACACGAGCTACCTAAGCCTTATTCCTAAAATTCTTAATGCCAATAATATTAAAAAACTTTGACCAGTTAGTCTTTGTAACACTGTCTATAAAATTATTACAAAAATCCTTTCTAGTAACTAAAGCCATACCTAGATCTCCTAATAAGCCCCTTTCAATCTAGCTTCATGAAGAATAGAAGAGTTGCTGATAATGCAGTTATAATTCAGGAAATAATTTCTAAGTTCAATAAAATGAAAGGAAAACATGGTCATATGGTGCTAAAAATCGACCTAGAAAAAGCTTTCAGTCGATTGGAATGATTATTTGTCCATTAAACCTTGAATTTCTTTAATTTTCCTCCTAAATTTGTAAGCTTTTACTTAGTTGCATCTCAACTGTCACGACCCAAAATCCACTAAGGGTCATGGTGGTGCCGGACACCGCTGTCAGGCAAGCCAACTAAATAATCAATTAAATTCTCCTTTTAATACCTTTGAAAATCTAGGATTTTTCCTTCCATTTTTCATAATTAAAACAATCTCTACTTCAATTAAAATTAAGCAATAACTATTAGTACACATCTTTCAAAAACCATCCCAGAACCCGGTGTCACAAGTGCATGAGCAACTACTGATAAGGGAAATAAAATACAACATCTGTCAGAAACACAGTGGACAGGGAATAAATACAAAATGCTGAAAGGAACTACACTAGCTGTGGGTCGCCTCAAATAATGCAGCTCACCTAGTCCCAGAATCCTCCGCACTGCTACGCCCAGTAGGCTGCTAGAGATGCATATACCTGTGCAACAAAAATACACAGAAGTGTAGTATGAGTACGTAATCAACCTGTACTCAATGAGTATCCCGCCTAATCTTGAAGAAGTAGAGACGAGATGGCCAACTTTGACACTTACTAGAGGTTCAATTATAACATGGTGAAGATGTGAGGATAACATGGATTTATCTAACATTTATATCTCGTAAAGCAAGGAAACAGGTAACACCTTCTCAACTAATCAAGGATTTTAAAGGACTTCTTTTAATCATCTTATTAATTTACATCAAGCCATGAAAGGCAATATCAACATTTAAAAGCCTCAGGCAACAAACCATATATATATATATATCATGCGCAGTCATGCCGAGGCGACGGTCTGATCCAACAGAAATAAACTGTGCACTTGCCGAGGGTCGACGACATGCCTATAGATGCATCTATTTAATCTACCGAGGCATTCGGCCCGTTCCAAAATAAACACATAGAGACATTCGATCAAGAAGCCAACATGGGGCAATTATTCAAAGCAACGAAAATTCTCTTTTAACAATTTAAGAAAATGAGGTTTAGATCCTGTTAAAAAAAATCATTTACTATTTTGATGTGGTTTAAGCAATTCAACAATCCATAAGATTACAAATATTCAAATTATAGCATGCTTTTGGGTCCTAGACTACCCGAACAATAGCATAATAGTAGCTACGCACGGACTCTCGTCATCTCGTGCGTACGTATCCCCCACAAATCGGAGCACATAATCAATTCTTTCACCTATGGAGACAATTCCCTCTTACAAGGTTAGAAAGGAGATTCACCTCGCTCCGAAGACTCATAACCGGCATTATACATTCCTCCGAAGACTTGCACCGATGCACAATGCTCCAAAACTAGCCAATGATTATACAAATCCATTAATATATGCTCAATTAAACTTTACAACCCAATTTGTAACAATTCCTAACCCCGAACGAAAAGTTGACAAAAATGCCCTTGGGCCCACGTGCCCGAAATCCAAAATTTCTCGAATATAGAATTTTGCCCATGAACTCACGAACTCAAATATACTATTTTCTCTAAATTCCATACCCAAATCGTGGCTAAATTCCAAGAATATAATTTTCTAGGTTTTCCACTAAAACCTCAATTTTTTTATACTAATTTTCATGCCCAAATAAATACATAATTGATGTATTCAACTCAAATTAGGTGGGGATAACTTACCTTATCATTGATGACGAAAATCCCCTCTCAAAGCTCCCCCAAAAATCGCCCAAGCCATGAAATTGAGAGAAATAATGTCAAATTACGATTTTTAAAAATCCATTCTGCCCCAGCTGTTTCCGCTTCTGCGGAATTATTTCCTCTTATGCGGTTGCGCTTTTGCGATCAAAAATGCCGCTTCTGCGGTCCTGGGCTCCAGCCCAATTTCCACTTCTGCGGACAGCCCACCGTATATGTGGTTCCGCTTTTGTGGATCTTGGGCCGCTTCTGCGATCCTCGGCTGCTCCACCCCCAGCCGCTTTTGCGGCTTCTTCTTCGCTTCTGCGGGGTCACTTCTGCGGTCCCAAATCCGCAGAAGCGGAAATACCAGAAGCAGCAGCCCTAGCCCCCTCTTCAAACTCCGGACTCGATCCGTTAACCACCCGAAATCCACCCGAGGCCCCCGGGACCTCAACCAAACCTGCCAACCAATCCCAAAATACGTTACGGACTTGCTCGAGGCCTCAAATCATATCAAACAACGCTAAAACCATGAATTACACCCCGATTAAAGCTTTATGAACTTTGAACTTTCCAACTTCTACTTTTGATGTTTAAACATATCAAATCATGTCCGATTGACCTCAAATTTTGCACACAAGTCATATTTGTCATTACGGACCTATGCCAACTTCCGAAATTGGATTCTGACCCCGATATCGAAAATTCCACTTCCAGTCAAACTTCTCAAAAACCTTCAAATTTCTATCTTTAGCCAAATGGCTTCAAAATGACCTACGAACCTCCGAACTCACTTCCAATCGCGCTCCCAACTCCAGAATCACCATACGGGGCTACTCCCAGTCTCGAAATTCCAAACGGACATCGATAACACTGAAATGCAATTCAAACCAAACTTATGAAATTTCTTCTAAAATGTCAACTTCCACAATAGGCGCCAAAACGCTCTCGGGTCATCCAAAATCTGATCCGGGCATACGCCCAAGTCCGAAATCATCATGTTGGAACCTTCAGATCTTGATTCCGAGGTTGTTTACTAAAATTTCCAATCTTAGCCATTTTCTCCAACTTAAGGCTTCTGAAATGAGAATTTTCATTTAAATTTAACTCTGATCTTCCTGAATTTCAATTCCGACCATGCATACAAGTCACAATACCTGAAATGAAGCTGCTCATGGCCTCAGACTGCTGAACGACGAGCTAGGGCTCAAAACGACCTGTCGGGTCGTTACATTCTCTCCCACTTAAACATACGTTCGTCCTCGAACATGCTGAGAACTATACTAAATTAGTCTGAAAGCACTATTTAGCACCTCATACACCTTCCCGTGCTAACACAACTTAGTTGAGCACATTAGCTCGATAGGTTCTGAAGATATTCCCTTTTATTCAAGAAAATAAGACTTAGAGCCCAATTCCAACAGCCGGAATTCTATGCCAGGCCGGTTTCCAACATACGATCACCATATCAATCACTACACGTTGTACTCAAACCGGACTGCATAACTTTGCTAGATTCTTAATTTGCAACACTAAATCCACAGAACCACGATAATATTTTTTGATCAACTTAGCCAAAATTCAACGAATCAGATGCTCCCATTGCACCTCATGACACATGCAAGTCTTACTCTAACTCTTACAATACCGCCACGACGGATGAGATGTACCAAAATTCATAATCAATTGCAGAGCCAAACAATCATTGAGTCTATACTTCTGACAAGAAACATTACCACATTCTGAACCAATAATGGTCTTTGCTCTTTAATATACTTCATATAATCAGATTGCACTGATCCTAAATCCCATAATCTTGTCTCACCCAGTATGAACTGCTCAGGCCACTTCGAATGCGATCAAAAGTCTCATATGATGCCACAATGTGCCAATAGACCACCAATCCAAACACAACTCAAATAGGAAATCGAACTCTGGAAGGAATTACCTAACCCCCGCACTAATACGGACTTTCCTTAGAAGATAGGAAGCGAAACACACAAAAATAGCATATAGAATACTAGACTCGACATCACACTATTGCGGCGCGCAAACCGATCCAAAAAACATACCCATGGCGGCATGCCACCCGATCCACACATAGATCTCACATAAGGAGATTGCATTTCGAGCTAAATCTGCTCATTACAATAAAATATCGAATTTTGATCGCAAGCACGCTAAGTGCATAATACCATCCCTGAGAAAACACATAGCGCTATAGGCTACAAAACTCAAGCACAACTGAGGTGCAATACAAGATCTGAATCTCAAGAGCCATTTTGCTCACATATCATCATCACCACGCGGAACCTCAACACATTAGAATTTACCAAGCCGTCTCATAACTCATACGGCGTAATACATCATTACCTGGAATAGCTGATGACAAAATAATTCCCCGACTGTTCCTCCATAGGGAACGCTCGCTAAAACGAATACAACTGGCCTGATATAAAGCCCAGTCCACATATAAATCAATCCATTGATCTCAAGCTAATTTCTGGTTGCACCAACTTGGCTAATAACCTTTCAAAGGTCCATAGTCACTCCCTTTTTCCTCATAACACATTAGAACAATCATCATAACCAGAGCAACCTCTTCAGTTCATAAACCAATAAACAAAGTGCCCTCTAGGCCTAAATTCTCAAATTAATGATATTACCAGAATCCTCATACTTGGTTTCAATCAAGTGACTACATGTCACACTTATACAATCTTCTCGTGGGACACACTTCCATAATCTTCCAAAATAAATAATGGGTCCGCACATCTAAACCATCGGTCGCACTAACGCTGAAAAGCCGTCAAGAATCCTTAACCAGGATACAAAGCCTCTTTCACAACACATCAATCTCAGGTGACACTGAAAACAATACCAATTTACTTTAAGCACTCCACTTTTTTCTTGCTCATCCGAGCTTGTGACATCATTACCAACAGCAAACTGCAACCTCGATCCTAACTTCGAATTTCCATGCTACTCACTGCACCCAACGTGCCAATATACGATAGAACACGATTTTCATCATGACTCCAAAATCATTAATATTTTAACATTTCATCATATACAAACTTTTCGCTTAACTCACTTCGGGAGAATCATAGAAACACACAGGTAAATTCCCATAATCGTAGGATATGCAAATCTCGAAGTAGTGGCCCAAGCCACCATATTCCTTCCGGAATCTGCTTCCACTTAACAAGCCATAACAGAAGAATGCTTCTGAATAACATCAATTACGACGACCGACAAACCTTACACGTACCGCCACAAATCATACGCATAACTCGATCACACTGAATGAACTGATCACAGACCCCATCATGCCAAATTCAACTATGGTTAATCAATCTATCTTCTTTCGATCCACCCCAATTACCTTAGAAATAATACTAATTCCATCCAACACATAACATACTCCACTTGCACTTATCTCGAGTGACCTTGAATTACGAGACCGTGCTGTCTCAAATCCCACGAACTGATTCATATCACTCAAATGCTATACTGCAAGTTAACATATCATAGAACATTCTGGGCACCTTCTCATAAGCTTCTACCAAGCTTGGTTCTCAACCATACCTATAGGCTCGAAATCATTAGGCACAACACTTTACCCCTTTTTAATCCCATTAGGACCGTTGTTGAGAGCCACCCGCTCTGACTTGGCCCCTAATATAATCAACTTCATGAGTCTTCCATCACATGATAACCCCCTTGGTAAAGAACCCGCCGAATCACTTCCCTTGGAACTTGCATCAATACAAAGCAAAATCCTGCATCTTTCCCCATGTCTGAACAGGGCCAATAAGGCCAACGATAGCCCACCTTTAATAATTCCTTTGCTCAGATTACCACTTATGGTCTTTCCCCGTGGCTGAAATAGCCCATCGATATGCTAATAACAAGAAATCTCACAAGTAGTTAACCATGCAACCCAATCATAAGCGGTGGGACTCTCCCACTTAGCTTGATGCTATTATTTCGCAACTCTGGAATTCACCAAGATTCCCTAGCTTCCATCGACATAACCTTGCACGATTAACTGCATAAATTCTTGGATTCCTTCTGCAAAACCCCATTCTTTTATACTTTGATTCTCCCACTACATTTGCACGACCGATCTCTTGGCTACATAACCGATAAAATTCTTCACAGAAGCCTCGCCAACCACGCGACTGCTAACCTGCTCACTTGGGTAACCCGCCTATAGAAGGCTCTCCCTGGCATCTTCCCATACTACTACACAGGGTACAATTACTACGACATCAATAACCTATCCTGAGTCCAAGCTTACTCTCTAGCTGTACCAGTCCGTTTACCCTTTTGTGGGCATCAATTAAATATGCGGCAACACCTTTCCAATTCTGAGTTATGCTGCATCCTTCTTCATTTCAAGCAACTCCTTTTCGTCATACCAAATCTCCTGCCGCCTAACAACCCATGCTTCGAATTAAACCTGCAGACTTTAATTGCCTGTCACTAAAATCCCATATCATTCCAAACTATCCTTAGGCGCGTATTCATCCTACTACTAAGCCCCATACAGCTCTGCCACTCTCCCACTTTGGGCAAACTCGCTCCTTTAATCGACTGCTCGACCTATGCTCCTTATACCTAGCCCTTTAAAAGTTCAAAACTCCTCTTGACACTCCCCACATGTTTTCTCATCTTTTGCTGCTTAGTTGTTGCCTTGATAAAATGTATCTTCCTGGAACTTGAATCCACAGTTTGTTACTAACTTTAAACATTTTCGAATGTCATCTTTATCGAACCGTCAATATTAGAAATCCTGATTCGATCCTAAACCACTGCACCATGCGATATCTTATAGTTGTATCTCCAATACAATTTCACAATATCTTGCCTTAAACTCGAGTTGTAGAGGATCATAACACCAATAAACTTAATACTTCCAATTAGGACAATAGCACCCCAATATATAGGAGAACTCCGCCACGCTTGCAATTACCACGTTTCATTACTTCCACCAGTCCACATCTGACCATCCTTAGTTCGATTGTCTTTCCCCTCCCAGGAATAAAATACTAAATCTCTTGATTACACGCTGAGTAAACCTCCCTTCAATTCATTCACTACCTCGACACGTAGGCAAACATCCTACCGTCACAACAACCCTACGGAATAATTGTTCATAAGCATCATGGCAAACTGTGACTAGCCTCAAGGCTCTTAGCAGTTCTGTTACTGAGCTAAAACAATAGAATACCCCTCTATAATGCGACTACAATAGTCCAATCAACTATACCAGGAAAATCATCCCGCACCACATTTGTAGTGTCATTACAATCCTTCAATTTTCAATTTATAACAAGCGCTCGCGTAAGATTGAGTAGGAAGAAATCAAAGGCATAAGCCTCAAAGGAATTGAACCGCACGATAAGGAAATCAATAAGGGAAGTACTCCTAACAGCCCTATAGCCTCCCTAGGTTAAGTATAGACGTCTCCGTACTGATCCGCGAGACTCTACTAGACTTGCTCATGACTCGTGACACCGAAGGGAACCTAGTGCTCTGATACCATGTTGTCACGACTCAAAAACCACTAAGGGTCGTAGTGGCACCGGACACCGCTATCAGGAAAGCTAACTAAATAATTCCTTCCATTTTTCATAATTAAAACAATCTCTACTTCAATTAAAATTAAGCAATAACTATTAGTACACATCTTTCGAAAACTATCCTAGAACCTGCTGTCACAAGTGCATGAGAAACTACTGATAAGAGAAATAAAATACAATATCTGTCTGAAATACAGTGGACGGGGAATAAATACAAAATGCTAAAAGGAACTACACTAGCTGCAGGTCGCCTCGAATAATGCAGCTCACCTAGTCCCAGAATCCTCCACACTGCTATGCCCAGTAGGCTGCTAGAGATGCATATACTTGTACAACAAAAATGCACTGAAGTGTAGTATGAGTACGTAATCAACGTGTACTCAATGAGTATCCCGTCTTATCTCGAAGAAGTAGAGACGAGATGGCCAACTTCGACACTTACTAGAGGTCCAATTGTAACATGGTGAAGATGTGAGGATAACATGGATTTATCTAACATTTATATCTCGTAAATCAAGGAAATAGGTAACACCTTCTCAACTAATCAAGTATTTTCAAGGACTTCTTTTAATCATCTCATCAATTTACATCAAGACATGAAAGGCAATACCAACATTTAAAAGCCTCGGGCAATAAACCATATATATATATATATATATATGTATCATGCGCAGTCATGCCGAGACGACGGTCCGATCCAACAGAAATAAACTGTGCACTTGTCGAGGGTCGACGGCGCACCTATAGATACATCTATTTAATCTACCGAGGCATTCGGCCCGTTCCAAAATAAACAAATAGAGACATTCGATTAAGAAGCCAACATAGGGAAAATATTCAAAGCAGAGCTAATCCTCTTTTAACAATTTAAGACAATGAGGTTTAGATCGTGTTAAAAAAATTCATTTACTATTTTGATGTGGTTTAAGCAATTCAACAATCCACAAGATTACAAATATTCAAAGTATAGCATGCTTTTGGGTCCTAGACTATCGAAAAATAGCATAATAGTAGCTATGCACGGACTCTCGTCACCTCGTGCGTGCGTAGCCCCCACAAATAGGAGCACATAATCAATTATTTCACCTATGGGGACAATTCCTCTTACAAGGTTAGAAAGGAGACTCACCTTGCTCCGGAGACTCATAACCGGCATTCTATATTCCTCTGAAGACTTGCACTGACGCACAATGCTCCAAAACTAGCCAATGATTATACAAATCCATTAATATATGCTCAATTAAACTTTACAACCCAATTTGTAACAATTCCTAACCCCGAACGAAAAGTTGACAAAAATGCCCTTGGGCCCACGTGCCCAAAATCTGAAATTTCTCGAAGATAGAATTTACCCATGAACTCACGAACTCAAATATACAATTTTCTCTAAATTCCATACCCAAATCGTGGCTAAATTCCAAGAATATAATTTTCTAGGTTTTCCACTAAAACCTCAATTTTTTTATACTAATTTTCATGCCCAAATCCATAAATAATTGATGTATTCAACTCAAAATAGGTGGGGACAACTTACCTTATCATTGATGATGAAAATCCCCTCTTGAAGCTCCTCAAAAAATCGCCTAAGCCATGAAAAATAAGAGAAATGAATTCAAATCGCGATTTTTAAACATCCATTCTGCCCCAGCTGTTTCCGCTTATGTGGAATTATTTTCGCTTATGCAGTTCTACTTTTGCGGTCAAAAATTCTACTTCTGCGGTCCTGGGCTCCAGCCCAATTTTCGCTTCTGCGGATGGCCCACCGCATATGTGGTTCTGCTTTTGCGGATCTTGGGCCGCTTCTGCGGTCCTGGGCTGCTCCACCTCCAGCCGCTTCTACGGCTTCTTCTTCACTTCTGCGGGGCCGCTTCTGCGGTCCCAAATCCGCAAAAGCAGAAATCCGAGAAGCAGCAGCCCCTGCCCTCTCTTCAAACTCCGGACTCAATCCGTTAACCACTCGAAATCCAGCCGAGGCCCCTGGGACCTCAACCAAACCTACCAACCAATCCCAAAATATGTTACGGACTTGCTCAAGGCCTCAAATCATATAAAAAATGCTAAACCAATGAATTACACCCCGATTCAAGCTTTATGAACTTTGAACTTTCCAACTTCTACTTCCGATGTTTAAACCTATCAAATCATGTCCGATTGACCTCAAATTTTGCACACAAGTCATATTTCACATTACGGACCTACTCCAACTTCTGGAATCGGATTCCAACCCCGATATCAAAAAGTTCACTTCCGGTCAAACTTCTCAGAAACCTTCAAATTTCTATCTTTAGCTAAATGGCTTCAAAATGACCTATGGACCTTTGAATTCACTTTTGATCGCGCTCCCAACTCCAGAATCACCATACGGGGCTACTCCCAGTCTCAAAATTCCAAACGAACATCGATAACACTGAAATGCACTTCAAACCAAACTTATAAAATTTCTTCCAAAATGCCAACTTCCACAATAGGCGCCAAAACGCTCTCGGGTCATCGAAAATCTAATCCGGGCATACGCCCAAGTTCGAAATCATCATGCTGGAACCTTCAGATCTTGATTCCGAGGTTGTTTACTCAAAATTCCAATCTTAGCCATTTTCTCCAACTAAGGCTTCTGAAATGAGAATTTTCATTTAAATTTAACTCCGATCTTCCTGAATTTCAATTTCGACCATGCGTACAAGTCACAATACCAGAAATAAAGCTGCTCATGGCTTCAGACTACTGAACAACACGCTAGGTCTCAAAACGACCGGTCGGGTCGTTACATCAACCAGTAGCATAGCTGTTTTAGTAAATGGTTATGCCACTAAGTACTTTGAGCCTAGTCGTGGTATCAGGCGAGGTAACCCCATCTCGCCCTACATTTTTATATTTTGCCTTGAAATGCTGACTAGATACATCAACCACCAAGTTGACACTAGGAATTGTGATCCAATCACCTTAGGAAAACACTGCCCTAGTTTCTCACATCTTTTTTTTGCTGACGACCTTACCCTAATGGCCAAGGTCAACAACAAATCTTGACATGCCATAAAAAATGGACTTGACCGTTTTTGTAACTGTCCGGGCAATGCATCAACAACATCAAATCAAAAATACTCTTTTCAAAGAATTGCACTTCTACCCTCATTAGTTCCACCTCTAATGCGCTAGGAATAAAGAATTTTAACCAATTTGGTACCTACTTAGGAATCCCATTTCTTAGCAATTGTCCTAGACAAAGGGACTTTTAATTCATTGTTGATAAAATGAGGTCTAGGTTAGCTTCATGAAAATTAAAATTCTTTAACTTGGCAGGTAGATCTACCTTAGCTAACTCTTGCCTTAATTCAATTCCCAATCACTATATGCAATACTCTCTCCTACCAAAGAACAATCTCAATAAGATTGACAAAACTTAGGGGGTTTTTATATGGGGCAGCACTTTTGAAAAAAGGAAAATTCACCTCATTAGTTGGTCTACGATGTGTCAACCAAAAAAAAGGTGGCTTAGGCATTCATTCGGCCCAATCAAGAACTTATTTACACTAGCATCTCTCTCATGGAGACTTCTAACCAATACCTTAACTCCTTGGGTACGCTTAATCATCCACACCTATTCTCTGAACAAGAACACTAACAAAAACTCCTTTATTTGGAAAAGTATCCAAAAGGGATGGGAGATATGTTCAAAAGGCATTACTTGGTCCCCTAACTATTATACCAATATGAACATTTGGGATTCTAATTGGATTACCAATATGGGTACCCTTATAAGGGAGGTAGCGGGTCCTTTATCTGTAGCATATCACTCTATTAAGTTAAGAGATATTTGGGACAAAAAGCAATGGTATTTTGATAAGCTAAGTATAGACCTCCCTACTAATATAAAAAACAATATCCTTAATACAAAAATTCGCAAGAATGGCCCTAACAATGATATCCCCATTTGGTCCCTAACCACAAAAGGATTTTTCACTTCTAAGTCATGTTTTGCTTTAATAGAAACTCCATCACCAAACGAACAGGACTTCTCCTGGATCTGGAACATTAATTGCCCCAATAAGGTGAAATTCTTCCTATGGCAATGCCTCCATAATAGACTCCCATGCAAAAAATATCTCTCACATATTGGCATGAATATAGACCCCTTGTTCCCTATTTACAAATCCCAAAAAAAAGAGACTATAAGCCATATCTTTTTGCATTGTCAAACAGTCAAACTCTTTTGGGAAAAGTTAGGGTGTTTTCATTTTGATAATGTGACGACTCGACCCGTCGTCTCATGTGTTATTACTCTGATTTCCCCCATCTTATGTTTCTCTATGCTTCATTATCAGTATTTGAGGTGATCGAGTCGATTTGGATTGGTTTTAGTAGGAAATGAGACACTTAGTCTCTTTAAGGAAGGTTTGTTTTAGAAAGGTCAAATGGACATTGACTTATGTGTTAGAGGGATCGGATTTGAATTCCGATGATTCGGTTAGCTTCGGGGGATGATTTTTGACTTAGGAGTGTGATCGGAAGTAATTTTGGAGGTCCGGTGTAGAATTAGGCTTGAATTGGCGAAGTTAGTATTTTGGCGAATTCCGATTGATAGATGAGATTTTGATCTGAGGGTCAGAATGGAATTATGAGAGTTGATGTAGCTTCGTTGGATGATTTTGGATATGTGTGCAAATTTTCAGGTCATTCGGACATCGTTTGGTCGGGTTTTTGATTGAATGCGCATTTCGAAAGTTTTGAAAAAACTTAGGCTTGAATCCAATGTAATTTGATGGTTTTAGTGTTGTTGGATATATTGTTATGATTAGAACAAGTTTTAATAACGTTATAGGATGTATTGGTATTTTTGGTTGAGGTCCCGGGGCCTCGGGGTTATTTCGGATGGCTAACGAGAATTTTTCAAGTTGGAAAATGCTGCAGAAATGCAGCAGTCAGTGCAGAGCAATTTTGTTCTATGCGATCGCATAGGTTTATCTACAGTACCCAAAAATTTGTTCTATGCAATCAGATAGGGTTAGCTACAGTACCCGGAATTTTTTTCTATGCGATCGCAGGGCTCTAATGCAATCGCATAGGGTTAGCTACAGTACCAAGGAATTTGTTCTATGCAATCGCACAGGGTTAGCTACAGTACCCAGGAATTTGTTCTATGCAATCGCCTAGGGTTAGCTACAGTGCCCAGGAATTTTGTTCTATGCGATCGCATAGTGTTAGCTATAGTACCCGGACAGAATGTTAAAAACATTTCATCCGCGAACCCAACCTATTTTTCCACCATTTTTGGTCATTCTTGAGAGCTTTTGGACGTGAATTGAAGGGGTTTTGATGGGAAGTGATTGGAGGTAAGTCATATGAACTAAACACATGATTTTATTGTGAAATCATCCTTGAAATTCATGAAAATATAGCCAAATTATAAGAAATTAGGGCTTGAGATTGAAATTCTAAATTTGAGATTTGAAGGGCAATTTGTGGTCCGATTTGGGTGTTATTAGTATGTATGGGGTCGTGGCGAGATAAGGAATTGTTGATGTTAATTTTATAATTTTTTGAGACGTGGGCCCGGGGCTCGGGTTTTGCAAATTTTGTGAATTTCGATATTTTTCGATTGTTTTCTATTGGGTATTATCCCATTTGCATATTGTGATGTATTCGCTCTGATTTTGGATAGATTTGATGCGCGTGGAGGCCGTTTTGAGGGGCAAAGGCATTGTAAATGATATCCTGAAGGTTTGAAACCCCGGATTTGCACATCACAGTGTTGTATAGAGGTGACTTGAATGACGGATATGAGCGTGGGGTAGAGCCCCGTTGGGGATTGTGACTTGGTCCGTCCCTGTTGTTGATTTTACCGTGTATTTGACTGAAACTACTTGTATCATCATACTATGGGCTGACTGCCATGTTTGGGCTTCGTGCCAACTATGTGAATCCTTCGGGGATTGATATTACTGTTTTAGCATATCTTGCATATCATTTGGTTTCAGGCCAAGGTTCTAAATACAATTTTTGCAACTCAGTCATACTTCTATGTTTTAAAAACTCAAATGATATTTTAAATGATATTTCGGGCCGAGAACAACTGTTTTACAAATGCCCAAGGGGCTTATGTTGATTTCTGGACTGAGCATGGATCGGGTTGCGTGCTGCAGCTGTGATTTTGAAACATTGGTAACAATGACACTGTATGATGTGACTTGAAATAGTGGTAACAATGACAGTGTATGATGTGACTTGAAACAGTGGTAACAATGGCACTGTGGGATATGAATTGGTCAGGTAACAATGACTTACCAGGATTTGATTGATGGCACGAGATGGCTTATTATTGCGCTTGGGCTGTAGGAGCCCCTCCGGAGTCTGTACACACCCCAAGTGAGCGCCGTCGACGATAAATAAATAGAGCAGGTTGCACGCCGCAGCGGGTACTAGAGTGTACTGTCATATGCATTTCATTGCACTCATGCATTTGTTCTTATTTTTTAATGTTGTCATGACATTCAGCACTCATATCATTGGCATCCATGCTCGTTCTTGCACTGATTACCAGATACCCTTGTGTTATTTGTTAATGGAGTGTTGTGCCCGAGAGGTTGTTGTTGTACTTTGTGAGTTAGGAGTGAGCCCGCGTGGCTGATACTGTACTGAGAGGTTGATATTGAGCCCGATGGGCAGATTTCTAATTATTTCTTACTTGTTGAAATTATTTTCGCAACTGTTGAAAAGGAATATTTACAAAAGAGGTTTTAACTGAGCCCAGATATTTTCTAAAGGATTTCACGGTTTTACTGTTCTTCTCAAAAGGGGTTGTACTGTTCTTTATAGCATGATGGAGTACCTTACGTGATTTCTTACTTTTAGCTATTATTTACTTTTGTTACTCACTGAGTTGGAGTACGCACTTTACTCCCTGCACCTCGCGTGCAGTTGTAGGTATAGTCCCCCCCGGTAGCGGGTTATTAGCGAATTGAAGGCATTATTATTGAAGCTGAGCAAGGTGATCGCCAGAGTTCGCGACACCGGACTTCATCTTTTGACCTCGAGATTTTATTTTTGTATATATATTATTGGCCATATAATGGTGTTCAGTCTCCTTTAGATGCTCGTGACTTGTGACGCCTTGGTCGGGCTGAGATGGGTTGGATTTCCGCATATTTTTACCTATATTTCTGCTATTTGGTATTACTAAACCATGTTGCACTATAATTGCGTTAAATAATTATTTTAAAGGATGAATTGGGTTGACTGGATAGCCTTGTCTCCATGAGAGGCGCCATCACGACCAGGTTTGGGATTTGGGTCGTGACAAGTTGGTATCAGAGCCTAGGTTACTAGGTCTCACGAGTCATGAGCAGGTTCAGTAGAGTCTCGCGGATCGGTACGAAGACGTATGTATTTATCCTCGAGAGGCTACAGAACCTTTAGGAAAACTTCACATTCTTGAATTCTTATCATGCGTCCTTGATTCAGCTTGAAAAGAAACTCTTGAAATTCATTCCACGTGTTCGAACGAGTGCATGATCGTTCAGAATTTGATGTGCCTTGAGGGCTTGTAAATCCGCGATCGAGGGGCGAGACGTGATCTTTGTGAGTATATATTGGGCTAGTCTAGAAGACTTGAGGCCGGATCTTTGCCTATGGCTTGAGCACCAAGGTGTTGATTGCGTGAGAAAGTGTTTTGAACCTATATATTTGGTATTGTCCCTGTTAGTGGGAATGGTGGCTGGGTAGCTACGTGATGAGTATGTTAGTACTGCGAGATGTATCTGTGTAACTTGGAATGGTCGAGGAAGACTTGCTGGATGTAGGTGAACTACTAGGCATTTGAATTCCATCATGATTCACGAGTTATGGGCGCGTGAAGAACTTCTTCATGTTTCCAGTTGAGAAAGAAGTAAATTTCATGTTGCAATATGAGTTCAGACTCAGGAAGACTAAGTGACTGTGTAATGTGTGGAAGGTATACAGAAATGTTAGATTGAGGCAAAGCAGGTGGATTGTCTCCCGTTGAGTTTTTTGAAGTGGTGTGATCCTTATGTTGTCTATTAGAAGATCTCATTTACAAGCGAAATATACGTGTTGAGATTTAAATTTTTGGTTCGCTTAAGAGAGTGAGTTTAACTGTTGCGAGATTTCCAAAGAGTTACAGTACTAGATGAAATGTGTTTACACAAGCTTACATAGGATTTGAGTTTAATCTCACTATGATACTAAGCTAGCAGTGGAGTATATGTGTTATGACTACTATGTGTTTTGATCTATGGCTTCGAGACAAGTTGGGGCGGTTGCCGTTGGCTAGATGATTGTACGATTACGTATTTTGTTGGTTCCTATTTGAGGCATATTGGCAAATCAATCCTGGTTGTGGAAACTAGGAAGAGAATGGCACGTGCGAAGGAAAATTTTGACAAAGATGTCATGAGCTCGGATGAGCAGGAAAGAAGTTCGATTGCTAAGGTAAATTGGTATTGTCTTGATCATCACCTGAGAATGGTGTTGCACAGAAAGGGGTTTGCCCCCTGGTTAATGATTCTTCATCGCTTTTTAGCGTTAATGCGATCGGTGGTTTGAAGGTACGCTGTGTGATTTGTGAAATGGCTTGAGAAATTGCTTATGTGTTGAGAATCCGCGTAGGAATGATGTTACCTGAACAACTTGGCTCTTGACATTCAGATTGTATATCGCATCTCAGTTGTTCTTGAGTTTTGTAGTTTATAACGCTAAATATCCCTCAAGGATGATTTTATGCACTTAGCATGCTTATGACCGATATCCGGTATTTTGTTATAATGAGCAGATTTGGCTCGATGTGTACCTCCTTATGCGAGATCTATGTATGGATCGGGTGGCACGCCGCCATGGGTATGTTATCTGGATCGGGTTGCACGCCGCAACCGTGTGATATCGAGTATAGTTTTCTATATGCTATCTTTGTATGCCTTGCTTCCTATTTTCCAAGGAAAGTCTGTATTAGTGCGTGGGATTTGGTAATTCCTTCCAGAGCTCGTTTTCATTTGTATTGCGTTCGAATTGGTAGCCTATTGGCACATTATTTGGTTCACATGTGCGACCTTGACCATGTCTGGGGTGGCTCGTTTCCTGAGCAGTTCGTACTGGGTGAGACGAGATCATTGAATTCGAGATCAGTGCAATCTGAGCATATGAAGTAAATTAAGGGGCTAAAACCATTGTTTGGTTCAGAACGAGGTGATAGTTCTTGCCAAGAGTATAGAACTAACGAATTGTTGTTTCGGTAGCAGTTATGAATGTATACAGATCTCATCAGTCGTGACAGTATTGTAAGAATTTGAATAAGACATGTGTATGTCATGTAGATCATAGGTTGTGTAATGATTCCTTCTAAGTGATTAGATAAATGATCTTCGGGTGATTAGGGAAAATGGTATTGCCAAGTGGAAGTGATTTGACGAGAGTATATGTCTCAAAAAAAGGTAATGTGATTAAACTGATTATATTCCAGTAGTATTGCGGCATGTTCTTATTGGGTCCACTGGTGGTATTCGAGTTTTCTCGGTAGCACAGGTAAATATTGAGTATCTGTCATAGAATGAATGAGTATCAAATGTATGTGTGTATTGCACGGTGGAAATTGGGATCAGGTATAATGATTCGTGTGCTATATGGAGTTGGAGACTGGGAGTTCTCATGTTCAGGCTATGCAGTGGTTGTGGATCGTGGGTGTCGATACTATTCGGCGACTATTGGGATTTGGAGGCCTGGGTGGATCTTTTTTGTTGGTATGTTAGATTTTGGATATGATGTTGAGTTGTAGACTGGTTGTCTTGGTGTGGGTTATTCTAGACTGCGGTGCTATGGACTATGTCGAAAAATGCCACAAGTTGCATGGCGAGGTGCATCAGACTATGTTCTAGCAGAATGGTTTGTGTTCCAAAGACCAGCGAATAGTTGGGAAGGATTGCTTTTCATAATTGGGCCTTCATGGCGAATATCAGTACAAAAGTTTCTACCATTGGCTCAGTTCCGGTATTGAGGGACTTTTTTCAGATGTGTTCCTTGTGGTCGGGCATGTCGCCAGGCGAGATTGTGGATTTCGATATTAATTTGGTGTCAGGCACCATATCGTACGGCTCCGACAGGAGTCATAGTAGTGGAAAGAGCAGCTTCAGGCTTCTTGGTATTGAGTTCGTTGGCAGGCCGAGGTGGCTACGTGTTTCACTTGAGTTGGCTTGGTTGGCCCCGAATTGTATTGATGAAGGATAGGCCGATTCGATCGTTATTGAGCTTGTTAGTGATCTAATGAGACCTATGAGTTGCTTTCTGTGCTGTGAGACGTTATGATTTGTTGGACATGGACACATGTGGTGTGGTTCTATTGAGGATCTATAGAGAGAGTCGAGCGGGAAGAGTAATTGAGTGTTGCTTAGTAAATGGAGTATTGTTATGACCTATCGGGTTGCGTGTCATATGTTATTTGGGTCACCATAGGTGTAATGAATTGCCTTGGTTTCAGACATCAAATTATGTGTGGCTGTTGATTTTGAGCGTAGCGACGTGAGATGTGTCAGGTGCAACAATATTTGGGTAGGATCGTGCATTGTAGCGAGGCTACGTGGAGTTATGACCTTTCAAGGTAGGTTCAGGTGTTCTATCTCTATGATGTGAGACAGGGTCTCAGCCTTGTGTTGTGATGATGCTGATGGACTTGAGTTACACCTCTTTCGTTTGAGTCATTTGTCATGATTTGAGTATGTTCAGACCGTTCCTCATTGGTACGTGTATTATGCAAGTTGCGGCTTAGGCCTGAGTTGAGGTGTCATATCACCACAGTGGTGTGTAAATTCGAGATGATCTTTGGAGTCATTAATGAATACGAACAGATTTGATCTCAGATAGTTAGAAGGATAATATCGGGGTTCAGCCCGAAAATCTGTTGTAGTATTAGTCAAAATGGGAGTGGCTTCATGTATGGGTGATCTGAGGGATGGTTACGGTTTATCGCGTGTTTTATTTATCGTTGGCAGTATGCGAAAGTGATGGAATAAAACTTTAGCTAATAAGAGGTTTTCTATCGATATTTGGTTATTGTGGGCAACTGCTATGAATAGAGGCCATTGTTTCGAGTGTTTGGATCATGTGGTATATCATATGGTTTCACCGGAGGTTGCAGGTATGGGTTATTACAGCTGGTTAGGGACTATTTAAAGTATAGGTGTGAGGTTTTGATCGTATTGATGGTTTCAGAAGTGAAAAGGTGGCTCTGTGAATTATGGGCTAGACTGGATTGGGTAATTTCAGCTATGTTGTGTTGTCGGGCCTATAAGAGATAGGGTGACATGGGATCACCCCGGGTATATGCTTGGTAAGGTAATTTAGCTATTGGATGGCTTCTAGGACAACTCTGGGTACGCTCGAGGACGAGCGTTTGTTTAAGTTGGGGAGGATATGACGATCCGACCCGTCGTCTCATGTGTTGTTGCTCCGATTTCCCCCATCTTATGTTTCTCTATGCTTCATTATCAGTATTTGAGGTGATCGAGTCGATTTGGATTGGTTTTAGTAGGAAATGAGACACTTAGTCTCTTTAAGGAAGGTTTGTTTTAGAAAAGTCAAACGGACGTTGACTTATGTATTAGAGGGCTCGGATTTAAATTCCGATGATTCGGTTAGCTTCGGGGGATGATTTTTGACTTAGCAGTGTGATCGGAAGTAATTTTGGAGGTCTGGTGTAGAATTAGGCTTGAATTGGCGAAGTTAGTATTTTGGCGAATTCCGGTTGATAGGTGAGATTTTGATCTGAGGGTCGCAATGGAATTCCGAGAGTCGCTGTAGCTTCATTGGGTGATTTTGGATATGTGTGCAAATTTTCAGGTTATTCGGACATCGTTTGGTCGGGTATTTAATCGAACGCGCATTTCGGAAGTTTTGAAGAAACTTAGGCTTGAATCTGATGTAATTTGATGGTTTTAGTGTTGTTGGATGTATTTTTATGATTGAAACAAGTTTGAATAACATTATAGGATGTATTGGTATTTTTGGTTGAGGTCCCGGGGGCCTCGGGTTGATTTCGGATGGCTAACGGGAATTTTTGAAGTTGGAAAATGCTGTCGAAATGTAGCAGTCAGTGCACAGCAATTTTTTTCTATGCGATCGCAGGGCTCTAATGAGATCGCATAGGTTTAGCTACAGTACCCAGGAATTTGTTCTATGCAATCACATATGGTTAACTACAGTTCCCGGAATTTTGTTCTATGCGATCGCAGGGCTCTAATGCGATCGCATAGGGTTTGCTACAGTACCAAGGAATTTGTTCTATGCAATCGCATAGGATTAGCTATAGTACCCAGGAATTTGTTCTATGCAATCGCATAGGGTTAGCTACAGTGCGAAAGAATTTTTTCTATGCGATCGCATAGTGTTAGCTACAGTACCGGACAGAATGTTAAAAACATTTCATCCGCAAACCCAACCCATTTTTCCACCATTTTTGGTCATTCTTGAGAGGTTTTGGACGGGAATTGAAGGGGATTTGATTTGAAGTGATTGGAGGTAAGTCCTATGCACTAAATACATGATTTTATTGTGAAATCATCTTTGAAATTCATGAAAATATAGCCAAATTATAAGAAATTAGGGCTTGAGATTGAAATTCTAAATTTAGGATTTGAAGGGCCATTTGTGGTCCGATTTGGGTGTTCTTGGTACGTACGAACTCGTGGCGAGATAAGGAATTCGTTGATGTTAATTTTATAATTTTTTAAGACATGGGCCCGGGGCTCGGGTTTTGCAAATTTCGTGAATTTCGATATTTTTCGATTGGGTATTGTCTCATTTGCATATTGTGATGTATTCCCTCTGATTTTGGATAGATTTGACGTGCGTGGAGGCCGGTTTGAGAGGAAAAGGCGTCGAGAGCTAGATATTTCACCGGTTCGAGGTGAGTAATACTTATAAATAATATCCTGAGGGTTTGAAACCCTGGATTTGCACATCATAGTGCTGTATTGAGGTGACTTGCACGACGGATATGAGCGTGGGGTAGAGCTCCATTGGGGATTGTGACTTGGTCTGTCCTGGTTGTTGATTTTACTGTGTATTTGACTGAAACTACTTGTATCATCATACTTTGGGCTGACTGCCATGTTTGGGCTTCGTGCCAACTATGTGAATCCTTCGGAGATTGATATTACTGTTTTAGCATATCTTGCATATCATTTGGTTTCATTCCAAGGTTCTAAATATTGTTTTTGAAACTCAGTCATACTTCTAAGTTTTGAAAACTCAAATGATATTTTAAATGATATTTCGTGCCGAGAACAACTGTTTTACAAATGCCCAAGGGGCTTATGTTGATTTTTGGACTGAGCATGGATCGGGCTGCGCACCGCAGCTGTGATTTTGAAATAGTGGTAAAAATGACACTGTATGATGTGACTTGAAACAGTGGTAACAATGATACTGTATGATGTGACTTGAAACAGTGGTAACAATGGCACTGTGGGATATGAAATGGTCAGGTAACAATGACTGACCATGTCACGACCCGAATTTCCCACCATCGGGATCGTGATGGCGCCTACTCGTAGTAGCTAGGCAAGCCAACTTATTTACCTTTTCATCATTTAAACAATTATCTTAACAGTCTATAGCATCAATACAAGACATTAATTCTAATGAGAACAATAACAGAAGTCTGTCTGATAAATACGAATCAATATACGGAACAGTTAAATATATCCTCTGTGAGCACGTGATTTTTGCCCTACATCTGAATTACTCCCAAAAAATTCAAAAAATAAAATAATTTTTGTTTATTTGCAATTTTTGAGAATTTTCTGTTATTTTCCTTGTATTATTTGTATTTTTTGTATGGCATGTTTATTTGTTAAATTAATAAAAAAAATACAAAAATATGTCTCATTTTTGCATTTAGGATTTAATTCTACAATTAGGAGTAATTAAGTTTGTTTTACAAAATAAAAATCACAAAAATATGTATTTTTATTCTATTTGCTGTCATTGTATGATTTTATTTTAATTAAATGTGTTAATTGGCGTGTTAATTATTCTTAAGTATTAATTAATATCTGTGTAATTTTATTTTGATTTTTATAAATTAATTAGGAATTTTTTTTAATTATAAACAAGGAAAAGAAAAGAGTTGAAAATTGAAGAGAAATTCGTATTTGGGCTTAAATCTGAGACCAAGAATCAAGCCCAATTCATTTCATGACCCAGTCCAGTCTCTTGATCCCTCAGACCTCACCAAACGACGCCGTATTGGCACCTCAAATCTGAGCCGTCGATCAAGCTAATCGAACGGTCCGGTACAACTCCCGTCTAAGGCCAAACGACGTCGTTTCAGGAGTTTTGATCGGGGCCATTCATCTCATTCAATCCAACGGCCTCAATCACTCCTTTATACCGACCCATTTCACCCCAAGACCAACCCAGTCTCACAGCTGAGCCAAACGACGTCGTCCCCTTAAGTGAAAAGATCAAGGCCGTTGATCATCAATGATC
>MDKF010354541.1:0-22668 GCA_026770625.1 Nicotiana glauca | reverse complement strand
ATTTCTTGAGAAGTATCGTTGTTGATCTTTGTGAATTGTTTATTGTTGTTGTGTTGTTTGTGAATTGAAACTGTATGGTGGGATCGGGTTGCGCGCCGCAACACGAAGAAATAAGGTTTGGGTTGTGGTGATAAGGGTGGCTGAGGTAATAAGGGTGGTTGAGGTAATAAGGTTGGAAAGCGATCGAAATCGCCATTGAAATGAAATTTTGAACCAATTGTGAAACTATTGACGTGGAAATGTGGAAGGGGAAAATAGGAGAGTTTGTAAACTTGTTTGGCTTGATTGTTCCTTTCATGTGTGTTTGGTTGCTACTCCTATTACAGTTCTCTACTAGTGTATCAAATTGTTAAATCATTGATGTGGAAATGTTGAAGGGAAAAAGGAAAGATTGTAGACTTGTTTGGCTTGATTGTTCCTTAACTGTGTATTCGATTGTTGACTCTGTTAGTTCTTGCAACTTGTGTATGGTTTGAGTTTACTTAGGGCAAGGTTTGTTCATACATACCAGTACAATTCAAATGTACTGACGTCTCTTTTGCCGGGGGGCGCTACATTCGTGTTTTGATTGTAGGTGGATCCATAGCAGGTGCTCTAGTCCACCGACCGTAGCTCCTCATCACTTCCCGTCAGCTGATTCAGCGAGCCCCTTTCCATTCGGGGCCCTATGTGGCTCATGCCACTTCTGTTTTGGGATCTTGTTTTGATGGTTGTATAAGGTATAGCCGGAGCCTTGTTGCCGGCATTTCCATATTATTCTTCAATTGTATTTAGAGGCTCCGTAGACAGGTTGTGGGTATTTTCGGGCATGGGAATTTAAAAGATAAATATTGATGTTTGGCAATGATTTACAAAACTTATAATATTTTGATATTTATGATTTAAGCTGCTAATGGAAATGAAATGGAATTGTTAATAGAATACTTACAAAGTATTTTTAATGAAGTCCATCCCTTGTGTAATTATGAGTTGGGTTGGGTAGTACGTATGAAACCTGCCAGGCTTGCTCAGTCGGGTTTACTCGGTTGAGCGCCGATCGCGCTCCTCTAATTTTTGGGGCGTGACAAATTTAGCCTGAGGGGAGGATTTGTGGATACTGAGCCTGAGGGGCGAACTTCTATCTGTTTACTTCACATGATTTACCTATCAATTACCTGTTTTACCTGTTGAAAGGAGATTTTACTTGATTTTTCATTGATTTACCATTTTAAATGATGTTTTACTGCTTCATTATAGAATGCCTTGTGCTTTACGTGTTTCCTTACCTTCAGTCATTATTTATATTAGAAAATGTCTGAGTCGGGGTACTCACATTACTCCCTGCACCATGTGTGCAGATTCAGGCATTGCTGGTTTCGCTCCTAAGTGTTGATTCCTCCAGTTCCAGGTGGTTTTCGGAGATTACAAGGTAGTTGTTGACGTCTATAGCCCCGAGTCTCTACTATCTTGTCATTTTCTATGTCCTTCAAACATTTGTACTAGATATTGAATTTAGCAGACTGGTATTATGGTCTATAGATGCTCGTGACTTGTGACACCCCGGTTGGATTGTGTCTGTTGTTTAACTATTTAAAAATGAGAATTTGGTTAAATTGGCTGGCCTCATCTTCACGAGAGGCGCCATCATGATCGGGTTCAGGGTTAGGGTCGTGACATTGTGTTCACCCAAATGCGATACACACACAAGGTATTTCTTTGAAGTTTGATGTTAAACCAAGGTACGGAATGTACAGATGGTTATAACATAATTATTTTTAATTTAAAGGCGTCGAGACGCGGGATGCGTACATAACCCTTTATTATTTGAGCATAACAATCCAAGGTTCGGGTATGAATACATGGACTAATATTTAAAATACATCTAAAAATTTTCTAGCATTTTAAAGTATTTTAATTATTTTCCAATTCAAGAAATTTATTTTATATTTTTACTATTTTCTAAAGATTGTAAAAGTAAAAATTGGACAAAGAAATAAAACGAACTAACTGCTCTTAAAGTTAAAAAGCATATACAGAATATTCAATTTATCATACTTGAAGGAATTCACCACAACTATATACTAGTTACTACTTCATCCTTGACTAAAGCTTGTAATTTGCCCAAAAATTACCATGCAAAGTTTTACGTGAATTTCTACATTTGAAGATTTTTTTTATGCAAAGTTGATAGTTTTAAAAGACTAATGGGAACATCTGGACATATATTCTTTACTTATGTTGAGGAAAATGGAATGAAAAGAGTATACTGTGATTCTCTTTCAAATGATGCCATAAATTAAACCAAGAAAATCAAAGTACGTCAGGTTTTCTTCTTAACCCATGTCAATTGCTTAATTATATTCTATATTTTAACAAGATAAATAATTTTATTCGAATAAATAAGTATCAACAAATATCCAAACTGATTACAACTTTTACTAAAAGATCACCTCACCACAAAATATTCTTGTATCAAATAAGAGAAGTAAAACACATATAAAATAAGAATAGGACCTTTATATTGATGAATAAAGCCGAAAATTTGCAATTCAATCGGATTAAATAAAGCAATAAACTTTAGACAGTGATGTCGTAGCTACGAATCAGAAACTCGACTAAAAACCTCGCCGAATAGGACCTTGACTTTCACTTAAACTCCATCCTCATCAAACTCTATCTTGGTTTTCTTAATTAATTTTGAAGAATTAATAGGACTCTCAAACTAACACGGAAAGAAATTGTTTTTCAAATAAACTTTTTCCCTCAAAACCAAACTTTTTTTAAAATCTCGTTCCCCTCTCTTTTGTGTAAAGTGTGTGAACTATGTATAGTGCCAGAAAATTAATTGATAAGGGTGTGAGATCGTGTATATGTGGAGTGTAGGATTGTGTGTGGGTGTGTGGGTGCAAGATCGTGTGTGTGTGCAAGATCATAGGGGAGTGGGGAATTGGGAATAGGACGTGAGGATAAGGCAATTCACACACTAATGCCTTTTGACTTTTTTTTTACTTCTTTTTATGTTTTCTCCCTAAACAGAAGTGAATTTCAAATAAAATCTACTAAGAGTAAGATAAAAGTTTAAAACATCAAAATTAGACCTAAAAAGAATATTTACTCTAAAATAATATATAGTTTGGGTGTGGTCAAAAATTAGTTGTTCACAACATGCCCCTCTTTGCTTGGAAACATAAAAAGTTTTCAGGCAAAGAAAATGAACAAGGTGATTGATTTTTGACCTCACTATTATTTAACAAGGAAAAGAAGATAAAGAAAAAATATGATCGAGCCTTGGTTTTCGGCCGCCTACATATCCTGGGTTATAAGGGAATCAAGTCACGTGTAGTTTAAGTGAAAGAAGAGTGATGGAGTATACTTAGATGGAGAGTCCATTGAGGTTCTGTAGAGGTTCCGATCGGCGGTTCCTACTATTATATCAAAATGAAAAGAAAATTACATACTCTTTAACTCTAAGAGTTACAAAATTCCTATCTAAATGCCATCTGGAGTCTTGTCTTGATTCTTGACTTGCTTCTCCCAATGACTTTAGACTAAAACTTGATGCTCTCGATGCAAATGACTATGTAATATTCTCGCAGGCTTGTTCCTTGATCTGATGATAAGAAGATGTATCTTGAGACCCTATGTCTCTGCATACATTATGTCCAAGCTGGTTGCTGCTGGTATTGAGATCAAACATTCCATTTTCTCCAGCAAGAGCTGAAATCTTATTTTTGCACATCCAATCCATCTTTGCAGAAAAACCTACAAGCCATCACAAATAAACAAAACGAACAAAAAAAAATTTCCCCAGTTTGCTCTAGGAAATTTTTGTGAATTATTGAAAACACATTAAACTATCTTTGCTATTGCAGAATAAAGAGTTGAAAAAAACATTTGGCTTTTTATATATTTTTTTAATAATAGGGGATGTCGTACCTTACATTAACAAGATGGAAGGCAACCAGGAGATATAGTACCCTGTGTTGGCAATGAGATGAGGCTCGTGGCACTCTGAGATGCTACTAGGGAATGTCGTACCCTATGTTGGCAGAAAGTAACACCGTCAGGGGATGTAGTACCCTGTGTTAGAAATAAAATGAGGCTCGTGGCACTCTATGATGCAACTAAAGAATGTCGTACTTATGCAGGCCAAAAAGTAATGCAGCCAGGGGATGTCGTACCATGTGTTGGCAATAAGGTGAGGCTCATGGCACTCGGGATGCTACTAGGGAATGTCGTACCCTATGTTTGCAATACAAATAAGGCTCATTTAATTCTAAGATGTTACTAAGGAATGACATACCCTATGTTGGCAGAAAGTAATGTAATCAGGAGATGTAGTACCTTATGTTGGAGTTAAGATGAGTCTCGTAGCACTCTAAGATTTTAATGACTCGACCGGTCTTTTTGAGCCCTAGCACGTCGTTCAACAGTCTGAGGCCATGAGCATCTTCAATGCAGGTATTACGACTTGTACGCGCGGTTGGAATTGAGTTTTGGGAAGTTCAGAGTTGATTTGGAAAGAGAATTCTTATTTTGGAAGCTTAAAGTTGAAAGAATTAACTAGGATGTGACTTTTGAGTAAACGACCTCTGAATCAGGATCTGAAGGTTCCAGCAGGTTCGTATGATGATTTCAGACTTGGGCTTATGCCCGGTTTGGGTTTTGGATAACCCGAGAGCGTTTTGGCGCCTAATGTGGAAGTTAGCCTTTTAGAAGAAATTTCATAAGTTTGACTTGAAGTTCATTTCACTGTTATCGATGTCCGTTTGAGATTCTGAGTCTGTGAATAGCTCCGTATGGTGATTCTGGAGTTAGGAGCGCGATCGGGAGTGAATTCGGAGATATGTATGTCATTTTGAAGTCATTTGGCTAAAGATAGAAAATTAAAGGTTTTTGAGAAGTTTGACCGGAAGTGGACTTTTAAATATCGGGGTCGGAATCTGATTCCGAAAGTTGGAGTAGGTCCGTAATGTCGAATATGACTTGTGCACAAAATTTGAGGTCAATTAGACGTGATTTGATAGGTTTAAACATCGAAAATAGAAGTTTGAAATTTTAAAGTTCATTATGTTTGAATTGAGGTCGATTCATGATTTTAGCATTATTTGATGTGATTTGAGGCCCCGAGCGAGTCCGTAATGAGCTTTCGGATTGGTTGGGGTCTCGGGGGCCTTGGGTGTATTCTGGGCGATTAACGGATCAAAATTTAGAATTTTTGGACAACTAAAGGGTCTGGTTGCTGGTATAACTGCTTCTGCGGTGGGTTAACCGCAAGAGCGGCCCGGCAGAAGCGGAAAGGGAGCCGTAGAAGCATATTTTAGGTCAGGTCTCGAGGACCGCAGATGCGGACAAGATACCGCAGAAGCAGGACCGCATCTGCGGAAGGCTGGTCGCAAAAGCGGAAGAGTGGCAGTTGGAGTGGACCGCAGATGCGGTCAATGTTCCACAGAAGCGGGACCGCATCTGCGAAAGACATGCCGCAGAAGCGAAAAAGGGGTGGCCTAGGGAGGAACGCAGAAGCGACATTTCAACCGTACCTGCGGAACCGTAGAAGTGGTCAAGGGACCGCAGGTGCGGAAATAGCTGAGGCAGTGAGGTCTTTTAAGATCCGGGGTTGGGTTCATTTCAACCCCATTTTCTTCCACTGCAGCCGATGGAGAGCAACTTTGAGGTGCCATTTTCATTACTCGTCACGAGGTAAGTAATTTATGCTAGCTTTGAGTTAAATACAAAGTTTATATATGGATTTAGACAAGGAATTTATGGAAAAACTTGGGGTTTGAGGGAAGACCTAGAAATTTGATAATCTTGGATTTTGACCACGATTTTGGGTATGGAATTTAGAGAAAATCATATATTTGAGTTTGTGAGTTTATTGGTAAAGTTTATCTTCAAAAATTTTTTGATTTTCGGGCACGTGGGACCGAGGGCGTTTTCGTCAATTTTTCAATCGGGGTTAGAAATATCTATTAATTTGATTATAATGAGTAATTAAGTATATATTAAGTAATTTGCATAATTAATGGCTAGTTTTGGCGCGTTATGTGTCGATTCGAGTCCTCGGAAGGACGTGGAATGCCGGTTATGGATCTTCGGAGCGAGGTGAGTCTCCTTTCTAACCTTGTAAGAGGGAATTTTCCCCATAGGTGAAAATAATTTATTATGTGCTCCTATTTGTGGGGTTACGTACGCACGAGGTGACGAGAGTTCGTGCGTAGCTACTATTATGCTATTGTCCGGGTTGTTAGGACCCAAAAGCATGCTATACTTGGATTATTTACGAACATATTGATAGCTTGAACTGCTTAAACCACATTGAATTAGTAAACGAATTTCTAAAAAGGTTTAAGCTTCATTTTCCTAAATTATAAAAGAGAATTGGCTTTCTTTGGATAACTGCTCCATGTTGACTTCTTGACTGGCTATCTGTCTGTGTGTGTTTATTTTGGAACGGGTCGAACCCCTCGGTAGATTAAATAGATGCATCTATAGGCGCGCCGTCGACCCTCGGCAAGTGCACAATTTATTTCTGTTGGATCGGGCCGTTGCCTCGGCATAATATGCGCATGCTTGTATTGCTACCTTGAACTTAATTAAGTTATTATTGCCTCTTCATGGCTTGAAAATATTTGGATAATTACGAAAAGGAATTTTGGAAATTTCCTATAAAAGAGTTAATTGTTTACTTATTTCCTTCTATTTGGACTAAAATCATGTTTATAGAAATCCGTAGTTTAATGTATTACTGACTTCATTATTAGACCACTAGTATGTGTCGAAGTCGACTATCTCGTCTCTAATTTTTCGAGATTAGACGGGATACTCGTTGAGTACACGTTATTTACGTACTCATACTATACTTCTGTGCATTTTTTTTGCACAGGTATATGTAACTCTAGCGTCCTACTGGGCGTAGCAGCACGGATAATTCTGGGACTGGGTGAGCTGTATTTTCTCGAGGCGACCCGCAACTAGTATAGTCTCTCTCAGGATTTTATTGATTTTTTTTCTATCCAATTGTATTCCGGATAGTTGTTGTACTTTATTTGGTCTTCCTTTGAAATTGCTCATGTACTTGTGGCACCAGGTTCTAGGAGGATTTTTGGATTATTAAATGTTAAAGTTTTGTTTAAGACTTCACAGTTATTCCTGAAATTTTTATTATTCGTTATCTAATGTATGAACAAAAATGATTTGAGACAATATGAAAATTGGAATTTAATTTGAGTATTTTGGTTGGCTTGCCTGACAACGGTGTCCGGCGCCAGCACGACCCTTAGAGGATTTTGGGTCATGACAACATGGTATCAGAGCACTAGGTTCCTTGGGTCTCACGAGTCATGAGCAAGTCTAGTAGAGTCTCGCGGATCGGTACGGAGACGTCTGTACTTATCCTCGGGAGGCTGCAGGACTGTTAGGAGTACTTCCCTTCTTGATTCCTTATCGTGCGATTTGATACTTGGAGGCATATGCCTTTAGTTCATTCTTACTCAATCTTACGCAACGTAAAGTGCTTGTTATAAATCGAGAATTGAAGAATCATAATGGTACTACGGATGTGGTGCAGGATGTTTCTCCCGGTGTAGTTGATTGGATTATTATCGTTACCTTATGGAACGATATTTTAATGTTTCAGCTCAGTAATGGTACTTCTGAGGGCTTTGGGGCTAGGCACAAGTTGCCATGATGCCTATGAATGATTGTTCTGCAGTAGTGATATGATGATAGGATGTTTGCCCACGTGTCGAGGCAGTGAAATACTTGTAGGGAGGTTTACTCATTTCTTAATCAAGAGATTCAGTATTTTATTCCCAGTAGGGGAAAAGCTAGCGGACCAAGGATGGTCAGATGTGGGCTGGTGGAAGTAATGAGACTTGTTATTTGCAAACGTGGTGGAGCTTTCTTCTATGATGGGGTGTCGTTGTCCGAATTGAACGTACTAAGTTTGTCAGTTTTATGATATGCTACAATTCGCCTTTAGGGCAAGATATTGTGAAATAGTATTGGAGATACAACTATCAGATATCGCAGGGTGTGGTGGTTCCAGATTGAATCAGTATTTCTAATGTTGACGGTTCGAGAAAGATGATCTTCAGAAAGGTTTAAAGTTAGTAGTGATTTGTGGGTTCGAGTGGTATAAAGTTAGATTTCATCTAAGGAAACAACTGAGCAGTAAAGGATGAGAAAGGGGAAGTGTCAGGCGATGGCAAAAATTTATAGGAGGCCAAGGATAAAAGGCCAAGGGTCGAGTAGTCGATTAAGAGGATGAGTTCCGCCAAAGTGGGAGAGTGGCGGAGTTGCATATGGGCTTTGCAGTGGGATGACCACATATTTTAAGGAGAGTTTTGAGTGATTTGAGAATGTTAGTGATTGGTGATTGGGGTCTACGGATTTAATTTGGAGTATGGGCTATTATGCGATAAGAGATTTGACATAATGGGAAGGAGCTTCTTGAGTGAAGAAGAATACAACATAACTTTGAATTGGAAGAATGTTGCCGCATATTTAATTGATGTCCAAGAGGGGTGAACGGAGTTGTGCAGCTGGAGAGTGAGCTCGGACTCAGGATGGGTTATTGATAGCATAGTGATTGTACCCCGTGCAACAGTGTTGAAAGATGTAGGGGAGTGATTTCTACAGGTGGGTTATTCCTGCGATCATGTGGTTGGCGAGGCTTCTACGAAGAATTCTATTGGTTATACAGTGGAGGGATAGATCGTGCGAATGTTGTTGATGATTCAGAGTACAAAAAGGGAGTTTCCACAGTAAGATATAGTGGATTTTGGCGGTTGATGGCGCAAGTTTATGTTAATAAGAGATTAAGAATCCTGGTGAACTCCAGAGTTGTGTTATAGTGGCTTCGAGCTAAGTGGGAGAGTCCACCATCTATGATTGGGTCGCATGATCATATACTTGTGAGGTTTCTATTTATTAGCATAGTGATTGGCTATTTCAGCTACGGAAAAATACCATAAGTGGTAATTTGAGCAAAGGAATTGTTAAAGATGTGCTATCATTGGCCTTATTGGCCCATGTCAGGCTTGGGAAAGGATTCAGGATTTGTGTTTTGTCTAGATGTGGGTTCCAAGGGAAGTGATTATGCCAGGTGCTTCACCAATAGGGTATTCATGCGATAGAAGATTCATGGAGTTTATTATATTCGGGGCCAAGTCAGAGCGGGTATCTCTCAGCAATGGTCCTAGTGAATTCAAAGGATAAAGTGTGATGCCTAACAAGTCGAGCCTATAGGTACGGATAAGAATCAAGCTTGATAGCAGCCTATAAGAAGAGGAATAGGAGGTTCTATGATGTTTTGACTTGCGATGTAACAATTGGGAGGTATGAAATGGTTTGGGGGATTTGAGACAGTATGGTCTCGGGATTCAGGGTCACTCGGGATGAGTGCGGATGGAGTGTGTTAAGTGTTGAATGGAGTTATCATTGTTTCTATGGCAATTAAGGATAAATTGAAAGAATATAGATTGGTTAGCCATAGCTATTTGGCATATTGGTGGTAGAGATTAGTTCCCTCGGCGTGATCAAGTTATGCGTGTGAATTGTGGTGGTACGTGTGAGGCCTGTCGACCGCCGTAATTGATGTTATTCAGGAGTATTCTACTGTTATGGCCCGTTACGTTTAGGTGGATCCTGGAAGGACTATGGTGGCTTAGACCACTACTTAGATGTTTTCATATTCTACAGTTATGAGAATTTACCTGTGTGTTGCTATGTTTCTCCTGAACTGAGTTCAGTGAAAAGATTTTATATAATGAAGTGTTAACCTATTAGTGGTTCCGGAGTTATGATAAAAAAATCGTGTTCTATCTATATTGGCATGTTTGGTGAGTGAGTGGCATGGAATTTGAAGTGAGAATCAAGGTTGCAGTTCGGTGTTGACAAGGACGTCACGAGCTCGGATGAGCAAAAGGAGTTTGGATGTTTAAAGTAAGTTGGTATTATCTTCAGTGTCACCTGAGATCAGTGCCTTCTGCAAGAGGCTTCGTGTATTGATTTGTGGATTCTTAATTTGCTTTATAGCATTGTATGGTCGGTGGGGAGGTAGTGCGTACTTGTTACCTGGTGCGGAAGGTTGTGGGGGCATGCCCATGGGAAGGTTGTATAAGTGTGGCATGTAGCCACTTGATTGGTTGAAGAAGTTAAACCAAGTATAAAGACTGTGGTAATATCGTTGATTTGAGAATACATGCATGGAGGGCACTCAGTCAATTAAGTTGTGGACTGTGGAGGATTTCTCCATTTATGATGGTTGTTCTTATGCGTTATGAAAGAAAGGAGAGTTATTATGAACCTTGGCAAGGTTATTAGCCTAGTCACTGCGATCAGAATCGTCTTGAGGTCAGTGGATGGATTCAAATGTGAATATGGGCTCTATATCAGGCTAAACATGTTCATTTCAATAATGCGCTCCTTATGGAGGAGTAGTCAAGGTGTTATTTCGTTGTCAGATATTTCATGTAGGGATACATTGAGCTGTGTGAGTTGTGAGACAGCTTGAGAAATTGCTTATGTGTTGAGGATCCACGTAGAAATGATGTTATATGAGCCAAATGGCTCTTGAGATTCATATTGTATATCATACCTCAGTTTTGCTTGAGTTTCGTAGCTTATAGCACTATATGTCTCCTCAGAGATGGTATTGTGCACTTAGCGTGCTTGTGACCGAATTCGGTATTTTATTATAATAAGCAAATTAGCTCGATGTGCATCTCCTTATGTAAGATCTGTGTGTGGATCGGGTGGCACGCCGCCACGGGTATGTTATTTGGATCAGGTTGCGCGCCGCAACAATGTGATGTTGAGTATAGTTTTCTATATGCTATTTTTGTATGCCTTGCTTCCTATTGTGGAGGTCGAGCATTAAGGTTGTAGGTTAGGGGGAAATTAGGAATATTTCTACAGCGCGCTAGAGTGAGACTAGATAGTTAGGAGTTAGGCTTAGGATACTACTGATCAGCTACTGATGCAGGGCTTTATATTTTAGATAGTAGTATACTTTCCTCTTTCTCGTATTCCCTATATTCCTTATATTGTTGCTATTTGTTATTTTATGTTATGTTGTCTATTTTATGTCATTTATTATGAGTCTATTGCTAGTACTAATATATCGTCACTTGTTTCTGTCACTTGTTTCCTTCTTCAGCTGAGGGTCTCCTGGAAACAGCCTCTCTGCCCCTCAGGGTAGGGGTTAGGTCTGTGTACATATTACCCTCCCTAGACCCCACTTGTGGGAATATACTAGGTTGTTGTTGTTGTTGTTGCTTCCTATTTTATAAGCAAAGCCCGTATTGGTGCGTGAGTTAGGTAATTCCTTCCAGAGTTTGTTTTCCTTTTGTATCGTGTTCGAATTGGTGGCCTATTGGCACATGGTAGCATCATATGAGTCTTTTGATAATGTCTGGGGTGGCTTATTGCCAGAGCAGTTGTATCGGATGAGACGAGATCCCTTGATCTAGGATCAGTGCAATCCAAACTATATGAAGTATATTATGGAGATAAGACCACTATTTGGTTCAGAATGAGGTGGTGGTTTTTGTCAGGGGTATAGACCTAATGATTTGTCGTCTCGGTAGTTGATTATGAATTTCTGCACATCTCATCCGTCGTGGTAGTATTGTAAAGGTTAGAGTAAGACCTGTGTATGTCATGGGGTGCAATGGGAGCATCACTTTAGTAGGATTTTGACAAAGTTGATCAGAAAAAGGTTATTGTGGTTCGGTGAGTAAAGTGATGCTAGGTGTGAACTCAACAAAGTTATGTAGCCATGTTTGGGTACAGCGTGTAGTGATTAATATGGTGATCTTATGGTGGAAACAGGTCGGGCATAGAATTCCGGATTTTGGAATTGGGCTTTAAGGCGTATCTACTTGAATAAAAGAGAATATCTTAAGAATTGATCAAGATAATGTGCTCAACTGAGTTGTGGTACCAAGGGAAGGTGCATGAGAAGTTAAACAGCGATTTCAGACCACTCCAGTGTAGTTCTCAGCACGTCCGAGGACGAATGTATGTTTAAGTGGGAGAGAATGTAATGACCCGACGGGTCGTTTTGAGCCATAGTGTGTTGTTCAGTAGTCTGAGGCCATGAGCAGCTTCAATGGAGGTATTACGACTTGTACGCGCGGTCGGAATTGAGTTTCGGGAAGTTCAGAGTTGATTTGGGAAGAGAATTCTCATTTCGGAAGCTTAAAGTTGAAAGAATCAACTAGGATGGGACTTTAGATTAAATGACCTCAGAATCAGGATATAAAGGTTTTAGCAGGTTCATTTGATGATTTTGGACTTGGGCGTATGCCCGGTTCAGGTTTTGGATAACCCGGGAGCATTTTGGCGCCTAATGTGGAAGTTAACATTTTAGAAGAAATTTCATAAGTTTGGCTTGAAGTGCATTTCAGTGTTATCAATGTCCGTTTGAGATTCAGAGTTTGTCAAGAGCTCTGTATGGTGATTCGGGAGTTGGGAGCACGATCGGGAGTGAATTCGGAGGTCCGTAGGTCATTTTGAAGTCATTTGGCTAAAGATAGAAAATTGAAGGTTTTTGAGAAGTTTGACCGGAAGTGGACTTTTTTATACCGGAATCTAATTCCGAAAGTTGTAGTAGGTCCGTAATATTGAATATTACTTGTGCGCAAAATTTGAGGTCAATCAAACGTGATTTGATAGGTTCAAACATCGGAAATAGAAGTTTCAAATTTTAAAGTTCATTAAATTTGGATTGGAGGTCGATTCATGATTTTAGCATTGTTTGATGTGATTTAAGGCCCCGAGCGAGTCCGTAATATGTTTTGGGATTGGTTGATATGATTGTTTGGGGTCCCGGGGGCCTCGGGTGGATTCCGGATGATAAACGGATCCAAATTTCGAATTTTTAGACAGCTGAAGGGTCTGGTTGCTGGTATAACCGCTTCTGTGGTGGGTTATCCGCAGGAGCGGCCCTGCAGAAGCAGAAAGGGAGCCACAGAAGCAGTTTTTTGGTCAGGGATCGAGGACCGCAGATGCGGTCAAGATTTCGCGGAAGCGGGACCGCATCTGCGAAAGGCTGGTCGCAGAAGCGGAAGAGGGGCAACTGGAGTGGACCGCAAATGTGGTCAATGTTCCGCAGAAGCGGGACCGCATCTGCGAAAGACATGCCGCAGAAGCGAAAAAGGGGCGGCCTAGGGAGGACTGTAGAAACGGCATTTAACCGCACCTGTGGAACCGCAGAAGCGGTCAAGGGACCGCATGTGCGGAAATAGTTGAGCCAGTGAGGTCTTTTAAGATCCGGTGTTGGGTTAATTTCAACCCTATTTTCTTCCATTAGAGCCAATGGGGAGTAACTTTGAGGTGCCATTTTCATCACTCGTCATGAGGTAAGTAATTTATGCTAGCTTTGAGTTAAATACAAAGTTTAAATATGGATTTAGACAAGGAATTTATGGAAAAAATTGGGGTTTCAGGGAAGACCTAGAAATTTGATAATCTTTGACTTTGACCACGATTTTGGGTATGGAATTTGGAGAAAATCATATATTTGAGTTCGTGAGTTTATGAGTAAAGTTTATCTTCGAAAAATTTTGGATTTCCGGGCACGTGGGCCCGAGGGCATTTTTGTTAACTTTTCGATCGGGATTTGGAATTTCTAAAAATTGGATTATAATGAGTAATTAAGTATATATTAATGAATTTGCATAATTATTGGCTAGTTTTGGAGCATTGTGCATCGATTCGAGTCTTCGGAAGGGCGTGGAATGCCGGTTATGGATCTTCGGAGCGAGGTGAGTCTCCTTTCTAACCTTGTGAGAGGGAATTGTCCCCATAGGTGAAATAATTGATTATGTGCTCCTATTTGTGAGGGCTACGTATGCACGAGGTGACGAGAGTCCGTGAGTAGCTACTATTATGCTATTGTCCGGGTAGTTAGGACCCAAAAGCATGCTATACTTGGATAATTTACCAACCTATTGATAGCTTGAACTGCTTAAACCACATCGAATTAGTAAACGAATTTCTAAAAGGGTTTAAACTTCATTTTCCTAAATTATTAAAGAGAATTGGCTTTTCTTTCGATAACTTCTCCTTGTTGACTTCTTGATTGGCTGTCTGTCTGTGTGTGTTTATTTTAGAACGGTCCGAACGCCTCCGCGGATTAAATAGATGCATCTATAGGTGCGCCGTCGACCCTCGGCAAGTGCATAGTTTATTTCTGTTGGATCGGTTCGTCTACTCGCCATAATATGTGCATGCTTGTATTGCTGCCTTGAACTTAATTAAGTTATTATTGCCTCTTCATGGCTTGAAAATATTTAGATAATTACGAAAGGGAATTTTGGAAATTTCCTATAAAAGAATTAATTGTTTACTTGTTCCCTTCTATTTGGACTAAAATCATGTTTATAGAAATCCAAAGTTTAATGTATTAGTGACTTCATTATTGGACCACTAGTATGTGTGGAAGTCGACTATCTCGTCTCTACTTCTTCGAGATTAGACGGGATACTCATTGAGTACACATTGTTTACGTACTTATACTACACTTCTGTGCATTTTTGTTGCACAGGTATATGTAACTCTAGCAGCCTACTGGGCGTAGCAGCATGGATAATTTTGGGACTGGGTGAGCTGTATTTTCTCGAGGCGTCCCGCACCTAGTATAGTCTCTCTCAGGGTTTTATTGATTTTTTTTTCTGTCCAATTGTATTCCGGATAGCTGTTGTACTTTATTTGGTCTTCCTTAGAAATTGCTCATGTACTTGTGACACCGGGTTCTGGGAGGATTTTTGGATTATTAAATGTTAAAGTTTTGTTTAATACTTCACAGTTATTCCTGAAAATTTTATTATTCGTTATCTAATGTATGAAGAAAAATGATTTCAGACAATGCGAAAATTGGAATTTAATTTGAGTATTTGGGTTGGCTTGCCTGATAACGTTGTCTGGCGCCACCACGACCCTTAGAGGATTTTGGGTCGTGACAAAGATGCTACTAGGGAATGTCGTACCCTATGTTGGCACTAAACTAGGGGATGTGGTACCCTGTGTTTGGAAATAAGATGAAGCTTGTGGCTCTCTAAGATGCAACTAAGGGATGTCGTAACCTATACTGGCAACAAGAAATCCAACCAAGGGATGTAGTACCATGTGTCAGCAATAAAATATGGCTTGCAACGTTCTGAGATGCTATTAAGGAATGTAGTGCCCTATGTTTGCAACAAAATGAGGCTCGTGGCACTCTATGTTTCCAACAAAATGAGGCCCGTGGCGCTCTGAAATGCTACTAAGGAATGTCGTACATGTTGGCAACAAGTAATTTCATCAGGGGATGTAGTACCCTGTGTTAGAAATAAAATGAGGCCTGTGGCCCTCTGGGACGCCACTAGGGAATGTCGTACCCTATGTTTGCACTAAACCAGGGGATGTAGTACTTTGTGTTTGGCAATAAGATGAAGCTCGAAACTCTCTGAGATGCTACTAAGGGATGTCGTATCCTATGCTGGCAACAAGAAATCCAACCAAGAGATGTAGTACCCTGTGTCGGCAATGAGATGAGGCTCGTGGCACTCTGAGATGCTACTAGGAAATGTCGTACCCTATGTTGGCAGAAAGTAACACAGTCAGGGGATGTAGTACCCTGTGTTAGAAATAAAATGAGGCTCGTGGCGCTCTAGGATGCTACTAGAGAATGTTGTACTCTATGTAGGCCAAAAAGTAATGCAGCCAGAGGATGTCGTACCCTGTGTTGGCAATACGGTGAGGCTCATGGCACTCAGGATGCTACTAGTGTCATGACCCAAAATCTATTAAGAGTCGTGGTGGCGCCAGACACCACTGTCATGCAAGCCAACCGAAATACTAAATTAAATTCTCATTTTTGTATTGTCAAAATCATTTTTCTTTACACATTAAATAACGAATAATAAAATTTACGGAAACAACCTCAAAATCTTTAACAAACTTTATATTTAATAATCCAACAATCCTCCCAGAACGTGATGTCACAAGTGCATGAGCATCTACTGACAAGGAAATAAAGTACAACATCCGTCCAGAATACAGTGGACCGGAAGTAAATACAGTATACTGGAAGGGACTGTACTAGCTGCGGCCGTCTCGAATAATGCAGCTCACCTAGTCCCAAAATCGTCCGTGTTGCTACGCCCAGTAGGACTCTAGAGTCACATATACCTGTGCAACAAAAATGCACAGAAATGTAGTATGAGTACGTAAACAACGTGTACTCAATGAGTATCTTGTCTAATCTCGAAGAAGTAGAGATGAGATGGTTGACTTCGACACTTACTTGTGGTCTAATAATGAGGCCAATAATATATTAAATCGTGGATTTCTATAAACATGATTTTATTCCAATAGAAGGAAACAAGTAAATAATTATTTCTTTTATAGGAAATTTCCAAAATTCCTTTTTCTTTATTATCCAAATATTCTCAAGCCATGAAGAGGCATCAACAACTTTAATAAATTCAAGGAGGCAATACAAGCATGTGCAAATCATGTCGAGGTCGACAGCCTGCTCCAACAGAAATGTAAATTGTGCATTGCCGAGGATCGAACGGCGTGAACCATAGATGCATCTATTTAATCTGCCAAGGCGTTCGACCCGCTCCAAAAATAAACACACACAGTCAGACAACCAAAAAGTCCACAGGGAGCAAATTCTCCAAAGAACGCCAATTCTGTTTTAACCATTTAAGAAAATGAAGTTTAATCAATTTCGAAATTCTTTTACTAATTCAAGGTGATTTAAGCAATTCAATCTGTCAATAAGTTCACAAACAATCCAAGTATAACATGCTCTTGCGTCCTAAACTACCCGGACAATATCATAATAGTAGCTACACACGGACTCTCGTCACCTCGTGCTTACGTAGCCCCCACAAATAGGAGCACATAACCAATTATTTTTACCTATGGGGACAATTCCCTCTTACAAGGTTAGAAAGGAGACTCACTTCGCTCCGAAGATCCATAACCGGCATTCCACACTCTATCGAAGACTCCAATTGATGCACAAAGCTCCAATGCTAGCCAATAATAGAACAAATCCATTAATATATACTCAATTACTCCAAATGATCCATTTCATAGCAATTCCTAACCCCGATTGAAAAGTTGACGAAAACGCCCTCGGACCCACGTGCCCGAAATTCAAAATTTTTCGAAGATAAATATTACCCATGAACTCACGAACTCAATTATATGATTTTCTCTTAATTTCATCCCCAAAATTGTGGCTAAATTTCAAGATTACTAATTTTTCTAGGTTTTCCACCAAAACCTCAAATTTATACTAATTTAAATGCTCAAATTCATACTCAGTTGATGTATTTAACTCAAAATAGGTGGGAGCGACTTACCTTGACGTTGATGACGGAAATCCCCTCTTGAAGCTCCCCAAAAATCGCCCAAGCCATGAAAATATGAGAGAAAATGGCCACATCCCGATTTTAAAACAACCCCTCTACGTTCAGCTACTTCCGCTTCTGCGTAAGCAATTCCTCTTCAATGGTCCCGCTTTTGCGGACCATCAGCCGCTTCTGCGGTTTCCATTAGGCCGCCCATTTTCGCTTCTGTGTTCCCCTTCCTGCAGATGCGGTCCCGCTACTGCGGAACCTTGACCACATCTGCGGTCCCCGAGCCCCTGGCAAAATTCGCTTCTGCGATGCCTCTACCGCAGGTGCGGTCACGCATCAGCGGAAATATGATAGCATCTGCGGTTCTTTCTCTTCTAGCCCAAAACCGCTTCTACGGTTGAAGTGCAGCATCTGCGATACCGCATCTGCGATCCAAAACCGCAGATGTGGTTATGACAGCAACCAGCAAGCCTCAACCTTCCAAAATTTCAATTTTCGATCCGTTAACCACCCAGAATCAACCCTAGGCCCCCGGGACCTCAACCAAACCTACCAAACCTACCAACCAATCCCAAAATATGCTACAGACTTGCTCGACACTTCAAATCACATCAAATAATGCTAAAATCATAAATCAACCTCCAATCCAAGCTTTATGAACTTTAGAATTTCCAGTTTCTACTTTCGATACTTAAATATATCAAATCACGTCCGATTGACCTCAAATTTTGCACAAAAGTCATATTCGGCATTGAGGACCTACTCCAGCTTTTAGAATTTGATTCTGACTCCGATACCAAAAAGTCAACTTCCAGTCAACCCTCTCAAAATCCTCTGAATCCTATCTTTAGCCAATGGTTTCAAAATGACCTACGGACCTCTGAATTCACTTCTGATCGCGCTCCCAATTCCAGAATCATCATACGGAGCTATTCCCAAACTTGGAACCCCAAACGGACATCGATATCACTAAAATGCACTTCAACCCAAACTTATGAAATTTCTTCCCAAAATGCTAACTTCCACAATATGGGCCAAAATGCTCCCGGGTCATCCAAGACCCGATCTGGGCATACGCCCTAGTCCGAAATATCATACAAACCTGCTCAAACCTTTAGATCCTGATTTTGAGGTAGTTTACTCAAAAGATCCCATCCTAGTTAATTCTTTCAACTTTAAGCTTCTGAAATGAGAGTTCTCTTCCCAATTCAACTCCGAACTTCCCGAAACTCAATTCCGACCACGCGTACAAGTCGTAATACCTGAATTAAAGCTGTTTATGGCCTCAGACTGCTGAACGACGCACTAGAGCTCAAAATGACAGGTCGGGTCGTTACAATTAGGGAATTTCGTACCCTATGTTTTCAATAAAAATGAGGTTCGCGGCACTCTAAGATGCTACTAGGGAATTTCGTACCCTATGTTGGCACTAAACCAGGGGATGTAGTACCCTATGTTTGGCAATAAGATAAAGCTCATGGCTCTCACAGATGCTACTAGTGAATGGTGTACCCATGTTAGCAGAAAGTAATGTAATCAGGGGATGTAGTATCCTGTGTTGGTAATAAGATGAGTCTCGTGGCACTCTAGGATGCTACTTGGGAATGTCTTACCCTATGTTGGCACTAAACTAGGGGATGTATTACCCTGAGGTGAAGATCGAGTATTCCCTATAATGAAACTAAAATACCATGATTACTAGTATATTAGAAGGAAATCATGGATTTGAGAACTTCACTTGGAGATGTTCATCCTTCCATTAACTGTTTCTGAAAATTGTTCTGTTCATGTTCTTAACAAAGAAAGATTTGTTAGTTTTAAAATGGAGGTCAGTTTTTGGCCATGATTATTTCAATCTCTCGATCTCGGCTCTTCTTTTTTAATGATTTCAACTGCAACTGATTATTTCCTGAATACCAACTGCATTTCTAACTGTGGAGAATCTTTAGCTTTTCCAAACTTTGCCATGAAGGTGGTTTAATTTTTTCAATTTTATGTTGCCATTGTGAGCATTTCGCTTTTGACTTCTTTCAAAGTTTTCCATTTCAAAGCATCGGCCAATCATGGCCAATCAGGGTTGACTTGATGCCTTTGTCGAGGCTGGGCGCCTTTTGAATATATCAACTCGCTTCAAATGAGAACTCTGTTAATCACTCTTTTCATCTTTTCTTTGCCTTATTTTTGTAACAAAGTTACACCAAAAGGGATTAAAAGAAAGAAAAACAAACAATCGAATAGAGAATGAGTTTAAAATAAGAGGTGTCCCTTTCGGGGAACAAAAATGTGGAATTATCTAGGAGTACATGGAGACTTCAATGAACGTGACATGCCTTTTGGACTGGATGCCTGATCTGTATAAACCATCCGATTCTTAGAAACTCATCACAATTTTTGACTTGAAAGCGGGAAACCTTGCTCATGATTGTGTTGATTCCATGGTTGTGTTTATCCTCTTTTAGATCAACAATGCCCTTTGCGGGTTTTCACTAGCTGATCTCTCTCATTTCTCTTCTCGCCATCATCTTATAGTGCCCTTTGCGGGTTTTCACTAATAAGACTCTCTCATTTTTATTTTCTCTACTCTCCATCGCTCTATAGTGTCCATGAGGGTTTTCACCAATAAGACTCTCTTATTTTATTTCTCTCATTTGGTTGCCTCTGATCCAAGTAACATATCCTCCAATTTTTGAACATTCTCGCTGATTGATCGGAAGGACTTGAAAGGATTTGGGTAAAAAGAATTTGAATTGAATTACAACTTTGGGACCTTTCAAAGAAACCATTGCCGAATCATTATAACATCTGCCCTAGTTTTCACCTTTGGGGAATGTGGATTCTTTTTGTTGGTGTAACCGAACCCCAGAATGAGGCTGCATACGTATCCTTTCGGAATCAGGTCCAATGTAGTTCAATTAACTTGAACTTGTTTTGTTTTATGTTTTTTTCCTTTTGCTTCTTTTTTTTCTCCTTTTTTTATTTTTCTTTCTTTTCTTTGTCAATTTTTTTAATAATAACTTCTAGAATCCAAAAAGGGTAATCAAAGAGAGGGAACCGGCTCAAAGGGTTTGCAAAAGGGTTAATGGTATTTGGGTATGAAGTCCGCAAGCATGTCATGTTATTAAAATACGCATTTACAAAACTGAAAAGAGAATAAGAAATGTGACAATATTAAGAAAAGAAACATTCATGGATGATGAAATATTGATTTTATTTATTTGAATATTTAAAAAAAAATAGAAGGGTTTACATAAGAATGTAAGACAGTAAAGTAAAAATATTCGGATGACACACTGAAATAACTCGAAAGGCAAAAATGATACCAAGTCCGGCTACTGACACTCCTGTCTGATAGGGAAAGTTTATGGGTTGGCGCCCATTTTTTTTTTTACTTCTCTTCTACCACGGCAATGGCTACTGGATCAAATTCCCCATAATCAAATCAGATTGAGCAGGCCATGTCCTATTGCTCAAATCTGGTAAAGTCAACCCCAAATTTGCCTTCATTTTTTATTTTTCACCGTCAACTTACCTATTTGCCTTTGCGTGACATTGGATCAACAAAAGTGGTGCTTGTTCCATTTGTTGAGAAGATGCTTCCAAGGGATCTTGAATTTTTTGCGTGACTCGCCATTGCAAACAAACAAACCGACCATCATTAACTAGCTTTTATTTCAAAACAACAAGCATGTTAGAATTAACACTCTCTCTTCTTCCTTTTTCTTTTTTCTTTTTTCTTTTTTTTTAACCACTTTTTCTCTATTTATTTTTTACTTTTTTTTTAAAATAATTCGATCGAACCTGATTTGGGTTGCCTATGTATCATATGGAGACAAGAATCATATCTTGCGTAGTTCGAGAAGATCAAAAATATAATAAATAAACTAACTCTTTTTTTTTTACTTAAAAAAATCTAATTGTAAAAGCTCCTAATAAGGAAAATATTTTTGAACTTTGAGTTCTCTATCTCTTTTTTATTTAAAATTTTCATAGGAAAGACTTCTAAACAAGAAATAAAATATTTTTGGATTTCCATTTTGGTAATTTTTGCAAGAAAGAAATATTTTTTGATTTCGATTTTTTTAATTTTTGTGAGATATACTTCTAAAAAAGTGAAAAATATTTTTAGATTTTTGAATTTGAGTTTTAAAGAAATACTACTAAAGAAGGAAATAAAAGAGAATATTTTTTTGAATTTTTGAAAATTGTGGGTCGGACCTGATGAAGGTTGCCTACGTATGTCACATCCGGTGATAATCAGACTCATGTAGTTTGATTAAAAAAACAAAAAAAATTATTTTGAAAATTGTAATTTTACATATCAGAACCCTTCAAAATTTTATTTATAAAAAAAGGGTATTTTAGAAATGTGTATTGCGGTGTCAAGGTAGGCTATGTGTCCCGGATGTGGATAGGCTTCATGAGAGGGTGATAGCGGAGGCTGATAATTCCAGGTATTCCATGCACCCAGGTTCTACAAAAATGTATCATGATCTCAAGGAGATTTATTGGTGGAACGGTATGAAAAGGGGCGTGGCGAACTTTGTATCTAAATGTCCGAATTGTCAGCAAGTGAAGGCTGAGCATCAGCGGCCTGGTAGGTTAACTCAGCTTATGGAAATACCAATGTGGAAATGGGAGATGATCAAAATGGATTTCGTGGTAGGGTTACCTCGCACTCAGCGCAAGTTCGACTCAATTTGGATAATAGTGGATCGACTCACTAAATCAGCTCACTTCTTGCCAGTCAAGTATACTGATACTGCAGAACAATATGCTAAGTTGTATATCAAGGATATAGTAAGGCTTCATGGCACTCCACTTTCTATTATCTCTGATCGAGGGGCCCAGTTCACAGCTAATTTTTGGAAGAAATTTCAGCAAGGTTTGGGTACTCAGGTGAATCTCAGCACAGGTTTTTATCCGCAAACCGACGGTCAGGCCGAGCGGACTATTCAGACGCTTGAGGATATGTTGCGGGCTTGTGTCTTGTATTTCAAAGATAGTTGGGATGACCACTTACCACTTATAGAATTTGCTTACAATAACAGTTTTCATGCTAGCATTCAGATGGCCCGTTTGAGGCATTGTATGGAAGAAGGTGTAGGTCTCCAATTGGGTGGTTTGAAGTGGGTGAAGCAGAATTGCTAGGGCCAGATCTTGTGTACCAGGCTATGGAGAAAGTTAAAGTCATTCAGGAAAGGATGAAAACTGCTCAGAGTCGCCAGAAATCCTATGCGGACTTTCACCGAAGAGATTTGGAATTTCAAGTTGATGATTGGGTGTTATTGAGGGTATCTCCTATGAAGGGAGTCATGCGATT
>MU716946.1:15320-38579 GCA_026770625.1 Nicotiana glauca | reverse complement strand
TTTGAATAAGAGTGAATGACTCTCGAGAATGGTTTTATTGTGTTCAAGATTCTACATGTAACAATCAGGTGTCTCAAGGTTGTGTATGTGGTCAGAGACTGTGTTTTCATCGGAAGGGTCAAGAGTTGTGGTATTTTATGTTCATTATGGGATTCTATGTATCAGTATCTGGAAAATAAAGGTAACGAATTCAGATTTGCAGGAAGTTCTTCAAAGTAAAGTATTCTGGAATGTGGTATTTCTGGGAACATTTGAGGGAGTATTCGGTGGCCTATGGGTCTTAGACAGTGTGGTCTTATGTTCGAGTCTCGTGTGGTAAACCTGGATTGAGGTATTGTGGTGCCACAGCAAGGAGGAATATCAAGTTGATGATGGATCAGAGGGGAATTTGATAAATGGAATAGGTTGATAGTAGACTGAGTCAGTATGGTAAGGGTATGACTAATTATTCGTATGTGTTCGAGGTAATGAGCCTTACAGGCATTTTGCAGCAATGCTCTTGAGTTTTGGCAGCTTGCTTAGCTTGGTATGGATAGAAGGATTCAGTCCTGGCAGTTTAGCTTGTGCAAATGGAATTGAGAGATAGTTCTTGTTGGGTTTTATCGTAGTTTGGAGGTGTATATATCTTTCTATGGGCATGCGAAGCATGGGATGTGTGATGATTTCCTTCCAAATAGGATCAGTGAAAGTTCTTGGCTATATGAGTTCCAATTCAGTTCTGAAAAGAAGTTCATAAAATTCTTAGGCAACGGGTAGCCTCAGGTAATCAAAGAAATGGTACTACTAATTAGAAGTTATTTGACGAGAGTATATGTCTCGGAAGAAGGGTAATGTGATTAGATTGATGATACTTCAGTAGTATTGCGGCACTTTCTTGTTAGATCGACCGCTGATGTCTGAGTTGTTTGATGGCACGGGGGAATTTTAAGAATATCTTTCGTGGAATGATTGGGTACTTGAGATGTAATATGTATTCATACGGTGGAATTTGGGATCAGGTGCAGTGATTCGTGTGCTATATGGAGTTGGAGACTGGGAGTTCTCATGTACAGGCTATGTAATGGTTGTAGATCGTGTGTATTGGTACCATTAGCAGCTATTGGGATTTGGAAGCTCGAGTGGATCTTTCTTTGCTTGGTATATTAGATTCTGGATATGATATTGGGGAGTAGACTGGTTGTCTCAGTGTTGGGTTATTCTAGACTATTGTGCTATGGGTTATGTCGGAATATGCCATAGGTTGCGAGGCGAGGTGCATCGGATTATATTCTAGTAGAGTGGTTTGTATTCCAAAGACCAGCGGACGGCTGGGAAGGAATGCTTTTCTTAATTGGGCCTTCGTGGCTGATGTCAGTGCAGAGGTTTCTACCATTGATTTAGTTTCGGTATTGTGGGACTTTTCGAATGCGTTTCTTGTGGCCGGGCATGTCGTCGGGCGAGGTTGTAGATTTTGGTATTGATTTGGTGCCGGGCGCCATATCATACAACACTGACAGAAGTTATAGTAGTGGAAGGAACAGTTTCACGCTTCTTGGCATTGAGTTCGTTGGCAGGCCAATGTGGCTACGTATTTAGCTTGAGTTAGCTTGGTTAGTCTCGAGTTGTATTGTTGAGGGATAGGTTGATTCAATCGTTCTTGAACTTGTTAGTGATCTGGGGAGATCTATGAGCTGCTTTTTCTGTGTTGTGAGACGTTATGATTAGTTGGATATGGGCACATGTGGTGCGGTTCTACTGAGGATTCATAGAGAAAGTCAAGGGGGAAGAGTAATTGAGTGTTGCTCGGTAAATGGAGTATTGGTTATGATCTAGCAGGTTGCGTGTCGTATGTTATTTGTTTCACTATGGGTATAATGAATTGCTTTGGTTTCAGACAAAAACAAATTGTGCGTGGCTCTTGATTTTGAGCATAGCGACTTGAGATGCTTCATGTGTATCAGTGTTTGGATAGGATCGCGCATTGTAGCGAGGCTACATGGAGCTATGACCCTTCGAGGTAGATTCAGGTGTTCTATTTCTATGATGTGAGACGGGGTCCTAGCCTTGTGTTATGATGGTACTGAGGAATTTGAGTTACAGCTCTTTCGTTTGAGTCATTTGCCATGATTTGAGTATGTTCAGACCGCTTTTTATTGGTGTGTGTATTCTGCAAGTTGTGGCTTAGGCCTGTATTGAGGTGTCATATCACCAGAGTGGTGCATTGGATTTGAGGTGATCGTTGGAGTCATTAATAAATACGAACAGATTTGATTTCAGCTTGTTGGGAGGATAAAATTGGAGTTCGGCTCGGGGTCTGTTGTGGTATTAGTCAAAAGGGGAAGTGGCTTCATGAATGGTTGATTTGAGAAATGGTTACGGTTTATCGCGTGTTTCATTTGTCGTTGGCAGTATATAAAAGTGTTGGAATAAGACTTTAGCTAATAAAAGGTTTTCTATCGGTATGTGGTTATTGTGGGCAATTGTTGTGAATAGAGGCTACCGTTTCGAGTGTTTGTATTATGTGGTATATCATATGATTTCATCTGAGGTTGCAGGTATGGGTTATTACAGCTGGTTCGGACTTATTCTGAGTATAGATCTGAGTTTCTGGTCTTGTGTGTAATTTCGGAAAGTGCAATGTGGTTCTACCGGTCATGGTCTAGATGGGTTGTGAGATTTCAGCTATGTTGTGTTATCGGACCTATGCGAGATATGGTGACATGGGATCACCCTAGGTATGTGCTTGTAAGGTTATTCAGCTATTGGTGGGCTTCTAGGACAACTCTGGGTACGCTCGAGGATGAGCGTTTATTTAAGTTGGGGAGGATGTGACGACCTGATCCGTCATCTCATGAGTTACCGCCCCGTTTTCTTCATTTCTTATTTTGTTATGCTTAATTATTAGTGTCCTGGGTGAACGAGTTGAATTGAGTTGAATTTAGAAAGGAATGAGACACTTAGTCTCTTTAAGGAAGGCTTATTGTGAAAAAGTCAACCGGATGTTGACTATCATGTTAGAGGGTTCGAATTTGAATTCTGATGATTCGGTTAGCTTCGGGAGATGATTTGTGACTTAGGAGTGTGATCGGAAGTAATTTTGGAGGTCCGGTGTAGAATTAGGCTTGAATTGGCGAAGTTAGTATTTTGGCGATTCACAGTTAATAGGTGAGATTTGATCCGAGAGTCGGAATAGAATTTCAAGAGTTTTTGTAGCTTCATTAGGTGATTTGGGATATGTGTGAAAAATTTGAGGTCATTCGGACGTGGTTTGGTCAGGTTTTTGATTGAAAGTATATTTCGGAAGTTTTTAGAAAAAACATTAGCCTTGAATTTGATGAGTTTTGGGTAATTTGATGTTGTTTGAGGTGCTTTAATGATTGGAACATGTCTGAATAATGTTATGAACTATGTTGGCAAGCTTGGCCGGGGTCCCATAAGGCTCGGATAAGTTTTGGAAGAGTTTTTGGAAGATTTTTGCCGTTTTGAACATAATCATGTAATGATCCAAAGGTTCATTTTTAGTTCTAGAGATCGAAATTCGATTTCGAGACTTCCGGATTTTGATAATGAATTATAGGACTGATCGGGAAAGTTTGGTCTAATTTCATCAAGTCGCGATTGGGTTTTTGACGTGAAACATGAGTTAATTGTTTAACGAGCGAAATGGATATCGCACTGAGCTAACGAGCTCCGAATTGTGTTTCGATTGAAGAAATAAGTTCATATTATTATTTGTGACTCATTGGAACAAGAATCGTCGAATTCCGAGTTCGTATGATGGAGTTAGAGCACTTTTAGTGAAATAAAAAGTTGTTGTAATTTTCTGGGCAAAAAGCTGGTATTTCCGCTTCTGCGATGAACAGTACCGCAGAAGCGATGAACGGTGAATTTGCTTCTGTGGTGAACAGTACCGCAAAAGCGAAAATCTGGACAGTGTATATTTTTCGGGCAGTCCGAGATTTAACTCATTTTTGGAGCTATAGAGCTCGGATTGAAGCGATTTTCGAAGTGATTTTCACCATATGGATGGGGGTAAGTGTTCTATATCCAAAAGTGATTATATTTAATGATTCTATAGTTATTTTCATCAAGTATTAGTGAATCAAATGGAAGAAATCGGAGAAAAATTTGTAAACTTTTCAAAAACGAAAATTGATGATTTGGAGGCCGAATTATTGTCGGATTTTGATAAAAATTGTATGGTTGGACTCGTGGTTGGATGGGGTTTCATATTTCGTAACATTTGTCGGGTTCCGAGACATGGGCCCCATGGGCAAAAATGGTGGTTTAGGGCTTGAAACTTAAGAGAGTTAAAGTGGAGATTTTAGGGGTCATTTGGACTCCGATTTTGGTAAACTTAATATGTATAGACTCGTGGCGAGATAAGGAATCCGATGATGTTAATTTTTCTAATTTTTGAGAAGTGGGCCCGGGGCTCGGGTTTTGCCAAATTTTGGGATTTTGATGTTTTTAATTATTTTCGATTGGGTATTATTCCTATAGCATAATATGACGTATTTGTTCTGATTTTGGATAGATTCGACGCACGTAGAGGCCAATTCAAAGGGAAAGGGTGTCACGGATTAAAGAAATAACCGGTTTGAGGTGAGTAATACTTATAAATGATATCCTGAGGGTTTGAAACCCCGGATTTGCACATCATAGTGCTGTATTGAGGTGACTTGCACGCCGAATATGAGCGTGGGGTAGAGCACCATTGGGGATTGTGACTTGGTTCGTCCCGATTGTTGATTTTTACCACGTATTTGATTGAAACTACTTGTTATCATCATAATATCGGGCTGATTGTCATGTTTGGTCTTCGTGCCAACAATGTGAATCCTTCAGGGATTGATATCACTGTTTTCGCATTACTTTGCATATTATTTTATCTCGGTCCAGGGTTTTTAATACTGTTTTACAAACTCAGCTATTTTTCTAAGATTTGAAAACTTAAACAATATTTTATTGACGTTTTGAGTAGAGAACTATGATTTTAATAGTGCCCAAGTGGCTTATGTGCAATTTCTGGATTGAGCGTGGATCAGGTTGCGCGATGTAGCAGTGTTATGGTGATTTCTGGATATATGGAAGGCTCGGGTTGTACGCCGCAGCAGTGTTACATTGATATTGCGCTTGGGCTGTAGGAGCCCCTCCGGAGTCTGAACCCCCACAGTGAGCGCGGGTACCCAAATGGATCGGGCTGCGTGCCGCAGCAGTCATATGCATTGCATTGCATTCATGCATTGGTTCCTGTTTGTACTACGTGTCATGACATTCAGCACTCTCATTTCATTGGCATCCATGCTACTTCTTGCACTGTTTACCAGACACCCTGGTGTTAATTGTTAGTGGAGTGTCGTGCTTGAGGGGCTGACTTATGTGCTGATTTGCACTATCCGATTTTACATTCATTTGCTTAACTGTTGAAAAAGATATTATCAAAAGAATTTTTAACTGAGCCCAGGTATTTTCTAAAGGATTTCACAGTTTTACTATTTTCTCAAAGGGTTGCACTATTCTATATAGCATGATGGAGTGCTTTACGTGATTTCTTGCTGCTCAGTTATTATTTACTTTTATTACTCACTGAGTTGGAGTACTCACTTTACTCCCTACACCTCGCGTGCAGTTGCAAGAAATTGTTACCCGGTAGCGGGTTGAGCTGATTGAGGATTTTGCTATCGTAGCCGAGCAAGGTGACCGCCGGCTTTCGCAGCATCGGACTTCGTCTTTTGATTCTAAATCTTATTTTGTATATTATTGGCCTTGTAGTTGTGTTCAGATTTCCTTAGATTCCCGTGACTTGTGACACCCTGGTCGGGCTGTGTTGGGTAGTAAATATCGATTATTAATGCCATTAAGTTGTATTTATCTATTCATTTATGTTTAATTATTTTAGAAGAGACGATTTGGGTTAGTTGGCTGGCCTTGTCTTCACGAGAGGCACCATCACGACCGGGTTGAAAATTGGGTCATGACAAAATTCCATCATTCTTACACTAGTATTGATGAAATCTACTTAGAAAACACATAGATCTTCAAGAAATTCCTTCAAGAACTCAAAGGAGGGTTTTGCAAGATTTCTTCCAAAAAGGTAACCCTACACCCTTAGACTTACATGTATGGATTTATTAAGAGAATATGAGTATGAATAAGTATTGGAACTCTTAGTATGGTGATTGAAACCATAAGTTCCCAATTTAATTACACAACTATTATAGAAATTGAAAGATGTTTATTTAGTGAAACTTTATTGGTTAAGGGTGTTGTTTACCTTATGGGTGGTAAAGAATAATGTTGAATATAACCATTTGAGACTTTAGAAATTATCTAGGAGCAAGAAAATGAGTTATTGGGTGTAGAGACACCATTAATAAGGACTATGAAGCTTTATGTCACCAAGTGTTTGAGAAAATGCTTAAGTGACTAAAACATGAGAATTATTGCTAATATGGAATCCCTTTGACTTGTATTGATATGGATTAAAGTTGAAAGGGTTGGTGAATATTGTATTACGCTCAAGACTAGGAAGTTAAGGTATGTGAGGCTAACTTTCTATGTTTGGGAATTTTAATGATTCTCCCTATACTGTGTTTCTTTTATGACGTTACCAATTGCCTCAGAAATATAGTTAAGCCTAGTTCCTTGAATAGTTGTAGAACTTCTATTCTCTAGCTTCGTAACTCGCTCATGACTTTCATTCTGAACGTTGTGAGCTCAGTGTGTATTCAATATAGACTTGGGTTTGATGCCCCCGAATCTTAGTATAGATTACTCAGTATGCCATATATAGTTGAAATTTTAGTATTCATAATCAGTTCAAGAATACATGTCTCAGTCTAGTCCCATTCAGTATGTCAGTATTATGTAACTCAGTATGATCCAGTACTCCAGTATCATGTAACTCAATATGATTCAGTATTTTACTATCATGTATTGCAGTATGATTCTCAGTTTCTAATTTTAAATTCCTGAATGTTGAACACCTATATTTGGGCCAGAGGCCGTAGTTTATATGCTTTATGCATACTTAGGCCTGAGGCCATAGTTTATGCTTTATGCATGTTTAGGCCTGAGGCTGTAGTTTATGCTTTATGCATTTTTGGGCCTGAGGCCGTAGTTATGTATACATATACTTGGGCCTGAGGCCGTAGTTTGTGCACATATAAATTGGGCCCCAGGTCGTAGCTTATTCAAAATAAACAGGTTGTTCATCATTCAGAAGAGGGAGTATTCATATCCTTACTTCCTTTATTCAGTTCAGTTATTAGTTATCAGTTATCTTTTCAGTTATTAGTTATCAGTTATCAGTTATCTTTTCAGTTATCAGTTATCAATTATCTTTTCAGTTATCAGTTCAATTACCAGTTCTCACTTCAGTTTCAGTTTCAATAGTTATCATTTCAGTTATCAGCTTAGTTTCAGTTTCAGCATTTATAATTCTTTCTATCAGTTGCTTTACATACCAGTACAACTCAAATGTACTGACGTCCCTTTTTTCCCGGGGCCTGCATCTCACAATGCAGGTAATGATTTACAGGTTGACGATTCAGAGCACTAGGATTCTTGTATTAGCTATTTGGTGATCCCTAGTTCTTTCGGGGAATTATAATTATCTTATAGTCTTCTGTATTTTTAGACAGTCAATGTTTCAATCCTTCATTAGAGGCTTCATAGACTAGAGTAACAGTTAGACAGAGTCTCAAACTTTTCATGTTAAGACATGTTGGCTGCAAATATGTTTTAGAATTGTATTAGTATTTCCGCACTTTGATTTATATCATCCAGACTTTCAGTATATCAGCATGTGTTAGTTTATCTTCCGTATTCAGTATGTTATGATATCACATGCTGATTCAGCCAACCAGTTGGTTCGCTCGGTCACATGTAGTCAGGCACCGAGTGCCGTGTTACATCCAAGCCCAGGTTCGGGGCGTGACAGTAGGAGAAAAACTTGAGCTCCTCCTGCTGAAGTTTTTAAGTAATAACTAAAAAATTTAAGCAACTATGCCGAAGTTTTTTGATGCAGTATGAAATTTTAATTTATGTTTTATTGTTTTTTACTCAGTGTACAAGGAAAACTTCAGCTTTCAACTATTAGCAAAAAAAACTTCATCAACTATGCCGAAGTTTTACAATAATCATACTATGTTTTAATATAATTTCTTTTTCGTTGTGTTATTAGCTAGCTCTAACTAAATAATTTCAGCTTAGAATGTTAGAATTCTTCATCAAACAGATTTAGAATTGCAAATTCAGCATATCAGTGAAGTTGTTTAGAAAACATATAATTCAAAAAATACTTAAAATCTATTTGAATTTGAATTTGAATATAGAATTTGAATGCGAGTGTCACGACCCCAATCCCGGTCGTGATGGCGCCCAACACAATTGCTAGGCAAGTCTGACCATTTGAACGCTCTCAACCCAAGTACGAAAATCCATTACCAATTAATAGAGTTAATTTAGCAGATAACCAGATTTCCAACCCAATAATAAATAGAAACAATATGGAAAACCATAACAACTGACAAACAACTCCCAACAGATCTGGGGTCACGAGTCCAGAGCCTCTAAATACAACTGAGTATCAAATCTACACATAAAATAGTCTAGGATGCGGAAACAAAGGGATAAGGGGAGAAGTCGGGTCCTGCGGACGCCAGGCAGCTACCTCGACAACTCCGGGATAAATCTGTAAGCAGCCAATAACTCTACTGAGCCTCTGGGATACCTGTATCTGCACACAAGGTGCAGGAGGTAAAGTGAGTACTCCAACTTAGTGAGTAATAAACATATATAATGGGTGAAGATAAGAAATCACGAAATATTACAATGTAAAACTATAACTGGCAATCCAGCACATTTAACGGTGAAATAGCTGCAAATCAATGACAGGTAAAACAAATAAATATCAATGCCTGAATGCAATGCAATGCATATGACCGCTGCGGCGCGCAACCCGATCTATTTGGGTACCCGCGCTCACTGTGGGGGTTCAGACTCCGGAGGGGCTCCTACAGCCCAAGCGCAATATCAACATAACATCGCTGCGGCATGCAGCCCGATCCATACTCAGTCCAGGATATGCACGTAAGCCACTCGGGCAATATTAAAGTACTAGCTCTCATCTCAAAACGTCAGAAAAATGTAGTTTAAGTTTCAAATCTTATAAATATGGCTAAACATTTAAAAATAGTGTTTAAACTCAGGACTGAAATCATTTAACATGCCAAGTAATATGGAAACAGTGATAATAATCCCTTAAGGATTCCAATGATCGGCACAAAGCCCAAATATGTCCATATAACCAAGTAGGATGATTACCAAACAAATTTCTAGTCAAGAACACAGTATGAACATCACTCGGGACGGACTAACTCACAATCCCCAATCACAAACGACCCCGCACTCATCATAGAGTACGTGTCTCGCCTCAATATAGCGTCACGATGCGATATTCCGGGGTTTCAAACGCTCAAGTCATCATCTACATCTATTACTCACCTCAAGCCGGCCACAAATCTAGCTCGCTATGCCTTTTTCTCTCGAATAAACCTCCTCACGCGCCGAATCTGATCAAAACTACAAGGAATACATTACAATAGGCCAAAGAGACATAACCCAATCGAAGAGAGTCGAAAAGCATCGAAAATCACGAAGTTGGCAAAACCCAAGCCCCGGGCCCACTTCTCGAAAAATTACAAAATTACATCGTCGGATTCCTAGTCTCTCCACGAGTCTATACATATCAAATTTACCAAAATCGGAGTCCATTTGACCCTCCAAATTCCATTTTTAACTTATGATTTCTCAAGCCCTAACTTACCCCTTTTTTGATGAATTTCTACCAATTTACATGTTAATTCTACCATAAACTTGAATAATTATGCCAAGGGACTTACCTCCAATCGATTCCCAGTCAAAACTCTCAAAAATACTCGCCCAAAGCTCTCAAGGTCGCTCAACAATGGTGGAAAATACCCCATTCTCGCGGATGAAATATAACATTTAAACCCTTCTGCCCAGTCGACTTTCGCTTCTGCGGTCCCGCTTCCTCTTATGCGGGACCGCTTTTGCAAATTACCATTAAAAATCCAACTTCAGCTTTTGCGTCTCCAAATTCCGCTTCTGCGGACCACCAAAACCGCTTCTGCGGTTAACCGTCCGCTCCTGCGAACCCGCTGACGCGAACCTCCTTCCGCTTTTGCGAAACTACCTTACCTGACAACGGACCGCTTCTGCGACCTATAACCCGCTTCTGCGGAACCTCTTCTACGGTCCATTTCTGCAGAAGCGGAAATACCAGATACCAGCAATATGAACCTGCAACAAACTTCAAAAACTCTCCGTTTAACCACCCGAACTCACCCCGAGGCCCCCGGGACCTCAACCAAAAACACCAACATATCCTAAAACCTCATTCAAACTTGTTCCAATCATCAACCACATCAAACAGCGCTAAAACCATCAAATCACATCGGATTCAAGCCTAAGTTTCTTAAAAACTTCCGAAATACGCATTTGATCAAAAACCCGACTAAAACACCTCCGAATGACCTGAAATTTTACACACACATCCCAAATCACCTAACGAAGCTATAACAACTCTCGGAATCCAATTGCGACCCTCGGATCAAAATCTCCCCTATCAATCTGAATTCGCCAAAATACTAACTTCGCCAATTCAAGCCTAATTCTACACCGGACCTCCAAAATCACTTCCGATCACACTCTTAAGTCACAAATCACCTCCCGAATCACCAAAATTCACATCCGAGCCCTCTAACTCATAAGCCAACGTCCGGTTGACTTTTCCAAACCAAGCCTTCCTTAAAGAGACTAAGTGTCTCATTTCCTATCAAAACCAATCTAATTCAACTCTAACACAACCGATGTCGATAATGAAACATGAAGAAGCAATAAATGAGGGAAACATGGCAGTAACACGTGAGACAGCGGGTCGAGTCGTCACATCCTCCCCAACTTAAACAAACTCTCATCCTCGAGCGGGCCAAGAAACATACTTGAAGTCTCAAATAGGTGAGGATATCTGCTCCGCATCTCCTGCTCGGTCTCCCAGGTAGCCTCCTCCACGGGCCGACCTCTCCACTGCACCTTCACCGAAGCTATATCCTTTGATCTCAACCTCCGAACCTGGCGACCCAAAATAGCCACTGGCTCCACATCATATGTCAAATCATCATCCAACTGAACTGTGCTGAAGTCTAACACATGAGACAGGTCCCCAACATACTTCCGGAGAATAGAAACATGGAATATCAGATGGACCCCCGACAAGATGGGTGGCAAAGCAAGCATATAGGCCACCTCCCCAATCATCCTAAGTATCTCAAAAGGACCAATGAACCGCGGACTCAACTTTCCTTTCTTTCCAAATCTCATAACGCCCTTCATAGGCGAAACCTTTAACAAGACCTTCTCGCCCACCATATAAGATACATCTCGAACCTTCCGGTCCGCATAACTCTTATGACACGACTGAGCTGTACGAAGTTTCTCCTGGATCACTTTCACCTTCTCTAAGGCATCCTGAACCAACTCTGTCCCCAATAGTCTAGCCTCGCCGGGCTCAAAACAACCAACCGGAAATCTACATCGTCTCCCATATAAGGCCTCGTACGGTGCCATCTGAATGCTGGACTGATAGTTGTTGTTGTAAGCAAACTCTGCAAGTGGCAAGAACTCGGCCCAAAAACCTCCAAAATCAATAACACAAGCACGCAATATGTCCTCCAATATCTGAATAGTACGCTCGGATTGCCCGTCCATCTGAGGATGAAACGTTGTGCTCAATTCTACCTGTGTACCCAACTCTCGCTGAAAAGTCCTCCGAAACTGGGAAGTAAACTGAGTACCCTTATCCGAGATGATAGAAACTGGGACCCCATGTAACCGAACAATCTCCCGGATGAAAATCTCTACCAACCGCTTCGAAGAATAGGTGGTACACACCAGAATGAAGTGCACGGACTTGGTCAGCTGATCCACAATCACCCAAATCGAATCAAACTTCCTCGATGTCCGAGGGAGACCACTCACTAAATCCATAGTAATCCTCTCCCACTTCCATTCTGGAATATCCATCCGCTGAAGTACACCACCAGGCCTCTGATGCTCATATTTCACCTGCTGATAGTTGAGACACCGAGCCACATAACCTACAATATCTTTCTTCATTCTCCTCCACCAGTAATGCTGCCTCAAATCATGATACATCTTCGCGTCACCCGGATGAATGGAATACTGCAAGCTGTGGGCCTCCTCTAATATCAACTCCCGAAGCCCGTCCACATTGGGCATGCAAATCCAGCCCTGCATCCTCAACATGCCATCATCATCAATAATCATATCTCTGGCATCCCCATGCTGAACTCTGTCCTTAAGGACAAGCAAATACGGATCATCATACTGGCACTCTCTGATGCGGTCATACAAAGAAGACCGAGAAACCACACAAGCCAACACCCGACTAGGCTCCGAAATATCTAACCTCACCATCCGATTAGCCAAAGCCTGGACATCAACTACAAAGGGCCTCTCCCCAACTGGAATGTACACCAAACTACCCATACTAACCGCCTTCCGACTCAAAGCATATGCCACTACATTGGCCTTCCCCAGGTGATACAAAATGGTGATATCATAGTCCTTGAGTAACTCAAGCCACCTCCGCTGCCTCAAATTAAGATCCTTCTATTTGAACAAATGTTGAAGGCTGCGATGATCAGTATATACCTCACAAGATACGCCATATAAGTAGTGCATCCAAATCTTCAAAGCATGAACTATAGTAGCCAACTCCAAATCATGCACGGGGTAGTTCTTCTCATAAGTCCTCAACTGACGAGAAGCATATGCAATAATTCTACCCTCCTGCATTAACACACATCCGATCCCAAACTCACAAAGCATCACAGTACACAGTGTAAGAACCTGAAGTTGATGGCAAAACCAATACTGGAGCTGTGGTCAAAGCTGTCTTGAGCTTCTGAAAGATCTCCTCACACTCGTCTGACCATACAAATGGTGCACCTTGTGCGTAAACTTGGTCAAGGGCGAAGCAATATATGAAAAACCCTGGACGAACCGGCGATAATAACCCGACAAATCGAGAAAACTCCGAATCTCTATGGCTGAGGACGGTCTAGGCCAACTCTGCACCGCCTCTATCTTCTTTGGATAAACCTGAATGCCATCACTAGACACCACGTGCCCCAGGAAAGCCACAGAACCAAGCCAAAACTCAAATTTGGAGAACTTTGCATAAAGCTTCTCCTCCCTCAATCTCTGTAATACCACTCTCAAATGCTGAGCATGCTCCTCCTGGCTATGCGAGTACACCAGGATATCATCAATAAAAATGATAACAAATGAATCCAGATACGGCCTAAATATGTTGTTCATCAAATGCATGAACACGGCAGGGGCATTGGTCAGTCCAAAAGACATAACCAGGAACTTATAGTGCCCGTATCTAGTCCTGAAGGCAGTCTTCATAATATCTGAATCCCTGATCTTCAGCTGGTGATAGCCTGAACAGAGATCAATCTTAGAGAATACCCTTGGCCCCTGGAGCTGGCCAAACAAATCATCAATACGAGGTAGTGGATACGTGTTCCTCACTGTCACCTTGTTCAACTGCCTGTAGTCAATGCACAGTCTCATTATGCCATCTTTCTTCTTCACAAATAGGACCGGTGCACCCCACGGTGACACACTACGACGAATAAACCCCTTATCTAGGAGCTCCTGAAGTTGATCCTTTAGTTCTTTCAACTCTGCTGGTGCCATACGATACGGAGGAATAGAGATGGGCTGAGTGCCCGGCACCAGATCAATACCAAAATCAATGTCCCTGTCCAGTGGCATGCCCGGCAAGTCCGATGGAAACACATCTGGGAAATCCCTCACCACGGGAATAGAATCAAGACTAGGAGTCTCAGCTCCAACATCTCTCACAAAAGCCAAATACGATAGACAACCCCGCCCAACCATCCGCTGGGCCTTTAGGAAGGAAATCACCCTGCTAGGAACATAGTCAGTCATACCACGCCACTCAATCCTCGAAACACCCAAAATAGCCAACATAATTATCTTGACATGATAGTCCAGAATAGCATGGCACGGAGATAGACACTTCATGCCCAGAATAACATCAAAATCTACCATGCTCAGCAACAACAAGTCAACTCGGGTCTCCAGACCCCCAATAGTCACCAGACAAGATAGATATACATAATCTACGATAATAGTGTCACCCACTGGGGTAGATACGTGAACAGGCAAAGCAAGACACCCTCGGGTCATACCCGGGTGATGAGCAAAATACGAAGATACATGGGAATAAGTAGATCCGGGATCAAACAAGACAGAGGCATCCCTGTGGCAGACTGAGATAATACTTGTGATAACAGCATCTGATGCAATGCCATCCCTTCTGTCTGGGAGAGCATAGAATCGAGCCTGACCACCGCCAGTCCAGCCTCCACTCCTGGGGCGGCCCTTGGCTACTTGGCCTCCACCCTTAGCTAACTGGGTGGGTGCTTAAGAAACAGAAGCTGAAGATGAGGGTTGATCCCTCTACTGAGACTGGCTACCACGAAGCCAAGGACACTGCCTCCTCATATGACCCAACTCACCGCACTCGTAGAAACTACCCGGCGCTGGAGAAAGGGACTGAAGGGAACCCCTCGCTGCTGAAGAACCCTAGGCTGAAGAGGAAGGAGTAGAGCTCTATGCTGGGAGGGCACTAAGTGAAGACTGGCCCTGCTGAAATCCCTGATGACCACGGCCTGAAGAAACCCCACTGTACTCTGGACGACCTGACTGAGGAGACCTGAAAGAATGACCTCTGCCACGCTGGAACTGCCCCCTAGACGGAGCACCACTGAAGCTACCTGAACCTCGAGGCCTCTTGTCCTCCCTCTCCTCACGCTCCCTACGGTGAACCGTCTCGATCTCTCGAGCCATGTCAACTACCTCCTCGAACTAGGCACCCATAACCCTCTCTCTGGTCATCAAAATGCGAAGTGAATAGTTGAGGCTATCCACGAACCTCCTAATCCTCTCCCGATCTGTCGGGATCATCCAAGTAGCATGCCGAGCTAACTACGTAAACCTCATCTCGTACTGGGTCACAGACATGTCCCCTTGAACCAACCACTCAAACTGATGATGCAGCTCCTCCCTGCAAGAGCGGTACGTACTTCTCCAGAAAGAGAGTGTAGAACTGCTGCCATGTAAGGGGCGCTACTCCAACAAGCCTACACCTATCAAACTCCTCCCACCAGGTAAATGCAGACCCTGAGAACTGAAAGGTAGTAAATGCCACCCCACTCGACTCTAATATCCCTACGGTGCGAAGCATATGCTGACACTTATCCAGAAAACCCTGGGCATCCTCGCCCTCGGCACCACTGAACGTTGGAGGCCAAAGTCTACCGAATCTCTCAAGACGACGCTGCTTATCGTCTGGCATAACCGAAACCACATAGTCTGGAGTTGGTGCTGCTGGTGCTGCTGGTGTAACCGGCTGAGCTGGAACTGATCCCGGTGTCTGCAATCCCTGAACAACCTGCTCAAGCGTACGAGTGGCTGGGGTCTGACTGCCTCCCCCTACCTGCGATGTAGTTGTTGCAGTAGTGGCTGAGACTACCTGGGCTAGGCCAGTGCAAACGGATAGTATCTAGGCCAAGGTCTCCTGGAGACCTGGAATCACAATGGGCATTACTGGTGCCTGCACAGGTGCTGCTGGAGTATCAACAACTGGAGTCTGGCCCTGAGCTGGGGCAACTGGTGGGTCAACAGGTGATGCCCCCGCTGCTCTGCCTCAACCACGACCACGACCGCATCCACGGCCTCTAGTGGGTGGTACTGGTGGTCGTCCGTCATGTCCGGTAGCACGAGTTCTCGCCATCTGCAAGAGAATAGAATACAAGAGTTTAGTTCTCGAATCAACAAAGCCGCACGATAAGAATTTCAAGAATATGAAGTTTTCCTAAAGGTTCTGCAGCCTCTCGAGGAGAAATATAGGTGTCCTCGTACCGCTCCGCGAGACTCTACTAAACCGGCTCATGACTCACGAGGCCTAGTAACCTAGGCTCTGATACCAACTTGTCATGACCCCAATATCGGTCGTGATGGCGCCCAACGCAATTGCTAGCAAGCCCAACCATTTGAACGCTCTCAACCCAAGTACGAAAACCCATTACCAATTAATAGAGTTAATTTAGCAGATAACCAGATTTCCAACCCAATAATAAATAGAAACAATACGGAAAACCATAACAACTGACAAATAACTCCAAATAGATCTGGGGTCACGAGTCCAGAGCCTCTAAATACAACTGAGTATCAAATCTACACATAAAAGAGTCTAGGATGCGGAAACAAAGGGATTAGGGGAGAAGTCGGGTCCTGAAGACGCCAGGCAGCTACCTCGACAACTCCGGGATAAATCTGTAAGCAGCCAATAACTCTACTGAGCCTCCAGGATACCTGTATCTGCACACAAGGTGCAGGGAGTAAAGTGAGTACTCCAACTCAGTGAGTAATAAACATATATAATGGCTGAAGATAAGAAATCACGAAATATGACAATGTAAAGCTATAACTGGAAATCCAGCACATTTAACGGTGAAATAGCAGCAAATCAATGACAGGTAAAACAAATAAATATCAATGCATGAATGCAATGCAATGCATATGACCGCTGCGGCGCGCAGCCCGATCCATTTGGGTACCCGCGCTCACTGTGGGGGTTCAGACTCCGGAGGGGCTCCTACAGCCCAAGCGCAATATCAACATAACATTGCTGCGGCGTGCAGCCCGATCCATACTCAGTCTAGGATATGCATGTAAGCCACTCGGGCAATATTAAAGTACTAGCTCTCAGCTCAAAACGTCAGAAAAATGTAGTATAAGTTTCAAATCTTATAAATATGGCTAAAAATTTAAAAACAGTGTTTAAACTCAGTACTGAAATTATTTAACATGCCAAGTAATATGGAAACAGTGATAATAATCCCTTAAGGATTCCAATGATCGGCACAAAGCCCAAATATGTCCATAAAACCAAGTAGGATGATTACCAAACAAATTTCTAGTAAAGAACACAGTATGAACATCACTCGGGACGGACTAAGTCACAATAACCAATCACAAATGACCCCGCACTCATCATAGAGTACGTGTCTTGCCTCAATATAGTGTCACGATGCGATATTCCGGGATTTCAAACGCTCAAGTCATCATCTACATCTATTACTCACCTCAAGCCGGCCACAAATCTAGCTTGCTATGCCTTTTCCTCTCGAATAAACCTCCTCGCTAGCCGAATCTGATCAAAACTACAAGGAATACATTACAATAGGCCAAAGAGACATAACCCAATCAAAGAGACTCGAAAAGCATCGAAAATCACGAAGTTGGCAAAACCCGAGCCCCGGACCCACTTCTCAAAAAATTACAAAATTTACATCATCAGATTCCTCTTCTCTCCACGAGTCTATACATATCAAATTTACCAAAATTGGAGTCCATTTGGCCCTCCAAATTCCATTTTTAACTTATGATTTCTCAAGCTCTAACTTACCCCCTTTTTGATGAATTTCTACCAATTTACATGTTAATTCTACCATAAACTTGAATAATTAGGCCAAGGGACATACCTCCAATCGATTCCCAGTTAAATATTTCAAAAATACTTGCCCAAAGCTCTCAAGTTCGCTCAACAATGGTGGAAAATACACCATGCTCGCGGATGAAATATAATATTTAAACCCTTCTGCCCAGTCGACTTTCGCTTCTGCGGTCCCGCTTCCGTTTATGCGGGACCGCTTCTGAAGCTAAAATCCCAGTTTTGCGGATTACCATTAAAAATCCAACTTCCGCTTTTGTGTCTCCAAATTTCACTTCTGCGGACCATCAAAACCGTTTCTGCGGTTAACCGTCCGCTCCTGCGGACCCACTGATGCGAACCTCCTTCCGCTTTTGCGGAACTACCTTACCAGTTAACGGACCGCTTCGGCGACCTATAACCCGCTTCTGCAAAATCGTTTCCGCAGAACTGCTTCTGCGGTCCATTTCCGCAGAAGCGGAAATACTAGATACCAGCAATATGAACCTGCAACAAACTTCAAAAACTCTCCGTTTAACCACCCGAACTCACACCGAGGCCCCCGGGACCTCAACCAAAAACACCAAAATATCCTAAAACCTCATTCAAACTTGTTCCAATCCTCAAAACACATCAAACAGTGCTAAAACCATCAAATCACATCGGATTCAAGCCTAAGTTTCTTAAAAACTTCTGAATTACGCATGCGATCAAAAACCCGAACAAAACACCTCTGAATGACCTAAAATTTTGCACACATATCCAAAATCACCTAACGGATCTACTGCAACTGTCGGAATTCCATTCTGACCCTCAGATCAAAATCTCGCCTATCAACCGGAATTCGCCAAAATACTAACTTCGCCAATTCAAGCCTAATTCTACACCGGAGCTCCAAAATCACTTCTGATCACACTCCTAAGTCACAAATCACCTCCCGAAGCTAACCGAATCACTGAAATTCACATTCGAGCCCTCTAACTCATAAGTCAATGTCTGGTTGATTTTTTCAAACCAAGCCTTCCTTAAAGAGACTAAGTGTCTCATTTCCTATCAAAACCAATCCAATTCAACTCTAACACAACCGATGTCGATAATGAAACATGAAGAAGCAATAAATAGGGGAAACGGGCAGTAACACGTGAGACGATGGGTCAGGTCGTTACAGTGAGACGCGATCTCCGGAGAGACCTACTGATGGAGGAGATACGGAGGAGATCTGGAATTTGAACCTGGGAATATGGAGGAGAGACGGACTTTTATATGTTTTGGAAAGGATATAATGGTCATTTTATTACGAAATTTTTGTTAGTTGGTTACGAAATCAATAGTTTTTAAAAACAGGGTATAGGTTAAAAGGTGGTATAAAAATAGGGTACGACTGCAAATCGCCCACTAGTTCGTGGTCCCGGTCCCGGACTGGTTCCTACAAAAAGCCCACAAAACCCGGGACCACTTAGGGTAAAAATTGCATGGGGCGCCCTATTTGGTCTCCCCCATTTAACCTATACCCATTTTTTTTAAACTTTTAACTTGTATCCACTTTTTAAATAACTTCAGCCCCCTTTTCTCCTCCTCCTTCCCCTTTCTCCCGTTACTTAAACATTTTCTGCCCGGTGTTTTCAAATTTACATGCAAAGCGACAACTAGATTAGGACTTATCTTTTTCTTTCTATTTTCAGTTTTGGACGAAAGTTATGATATAATAATATGCAGTAAAGTTAAATTAGACTATTCTTTGTTAGCTAAATTGTCTTCGATAGTAGGTATACTAAACTGAACTTTTTATGACTTGCTCTATGTCTACCTAGTGCTTGAAATGAATCAAATTGTTTTTTACATGTCTTGCACTCAAAGATTTTACTACGTCCACTTTTAGCCTGCATTTTTTTTTTTTGGATGGAGTTTAAAATAACAAAACAAAAGACAAATAAGTAGAAGCTGAAGAAGAAAGAAAAGAACTGGAACACACAAGCACTAGAAAGAAAAGAGAACTAAATAACTTCAACTCTAGAGCTGAAGTTTCCCAATTACAACACAAAAACTTCAGCTCTAGAGCTGAAGTTTTCAGTTACAACACAAAAACTTCAGCTCTAGAGATGAAGTTCGATAGTTAAAAACTAAAAACTTCAGCTCTAGAGCTGAAGCTTACAAAACAAAAAACTTCAATGAAAGGGGGTTCCCGTCTTTCTGTTCTAGCCAGGTAACACGCACACACTCTCAAATTCCATACTTATATATAAATTATACGTTGTGTATTTGTATAGATAAAGTGAACTACTACTGATGTTCATTTTATTAGGAATTGCTACTTGTTACTCGAAATTTACATATCTAGTTTACTAAATTGTCTGGACATTGACACACCAACAGGAGTCTTTTATCAACCTGTGAGATACGATTAGAGGCCAAAGTTTTGCACTGAATGTATGAGATTTGGTCATGAGGAAGACAATTGTTGGAAACATGAACAAAAAGAGGAGGAAAAATTCAAAAGGCCTAAAAGTAGGAGAAAAAGAAACAACAAAAGAAACTTGAAAAAGGAATGGCAAGTAAAAGCAGTTGCTAACAAACACAGAAGTCAGCCCCTCGGGCACAACACTCTGTTAATAGATAACGCCAGGATATCAGGTAATTATTGCAAGAAGTAGCATAAAAGCCAATGAAATAAGAGTGCATAAATATTATAACATATATTACAGATAAGAACAAATGCATGAGTGCAATGCAATGCATATGACGGTACACTCTGGTACCACTGCGGTGTGCAGCCCGAACCATCCATTTATTTATCGTCGACGACGCTCACTGGGGTTGTGTACAGACTCCGAAGGGGCTCCTACAACCCAAGCGCAATATCAAGCCATCTCGTGGCATCAACCAGGCTCTCGGCCTTAAGATCAATGTAATCAACCAGACTCTCGGCTTCAAGATCAATGTAATCAACCAGGCTCTCGGCCTCAATATCAATATAACACTGCTGCGGCGCACAGCCCGATCCATGCTCAGTCCAGAAATGCACATAAGCCTCTTGGGCAATATTAAAATAATAGTTCTCAGCTCAAAACATCAATAAAATATTGTTTAAGTTTTCAAATCTTAGAAAGATGGCTGAGTTTGCGAAACAGTATTTAAAACCTTGGACCGAGATCAAATAATATGCAAAAATAATGCGAAAACAGTGATATCAATCCCTAAAGGATTCAAATAATTGGCACGAAGCCCAAATATGGCAATCAGCCCAAATTATGATGATAACAAGTAGTTTCAGTCAAATATGCAGTAATTTCATCAATCGAGATGGACCAAGTCACAATCCCCAATGGTTATCTACCCCACGCTCGCTATCTGGTGTGTAAGTCACCTCAATACAGCACTATGGTGTGCAAATCCGGAGTTTCAAACCCTCAAGATGTCGTTTACAAACATTACTCACCTCAAGACGGCCAAAAGTCTAGCTCGCTATGCCCTTGCCTCTCAAATCGGCCTCCTCGTGCGACGAATCTACCCAAAATCACAATGAATATGTCGCATTATGCTAAAGAGACAATACCCAATCGAAAATAACTGAAAAACATCAAAATCTCGAAATTTGGCAATACCCGAGCCCCGGGCCCGCATCTCAAAACTTAGAAATATTAAAATCAATGGATTCCTTATCTCTCCACGAGTCTATACATATAAAATTTACCAAAATCGGAGTCCAAATGACCCCTCAAATCCTAATTTAAAAATCTTACAATCCAAGCTCTAGTTTCTTCCAATTTGGCTAAATTCTCAAGAATTTCAAGGATAATTTCACAATATAATGGTATTTTTAACTCATAAAACTTACCTCCAGTCAGTATCCTTCGAATCCCTCTTCAAATGCTCCCAATTAGCTCTCCAAATGCTCAAAAATGGTGAAAAATGGGTTTGGGTTCGCGAATGAAATGTTTTTAACCTTCCTGCCCAGACCAGGAAATCCTTCATTGCATTCGCGTTCCAGTTCTCGCATTCGCGAAGGAAAATCTCCAATACCCTTCGCGTTCGCGTTCTAGGTCTCGCGTTCACGAAGGCCAGCCTCCATACCCTTCGCGTTCGCATAGCAAGCCTAGCGTTCACGTAGGCCAAACGATCCCAGGCCCAATTTTCCTTCTACGCGTACGTGGTTTCTCCCCCGCGTTCGCGTAGTACCTTGACCCCCCTCCTTCGCGTTCCGGCTCCCCCTTCACGTTCGCGAAGGCCAAAATCACAGCCTCCCAATTTTCCTATTCGCGTTCGCGAAGAAGGAAACCAGATACCAGCAACCAGCAGTCCAACAAGTTCCAAAATGACTTGTTGGGCATCCGAAACACACCCGAGGCCCCTGGGACCTCAACCAAGAATACCAACACCTCCTAAAACATTATACGAACTTGTTCCAATCATCAAAATACCTCAAACAACGCCAAAACCATCAAATTACATCGAATTCAAGCCTAAGTTCTTCTAAAACTTCCAAAACACGCATTCGATCAAAAATCCAACCAAAACACCTCCGAATCACCGGAATTTTTGCACACACGTCCAAATCACCTAACGAAGCTACAGAAACTCTCGGAATTCCATTCCGAGGATCAAAATCTCACCTATCAACCGAAATTCGCCAAAATACTAATTTTGCCAATTCAAGCCTAATTCTACACCGGACCTCCAAAATTACTTTCGATCACAGTTCTAAGTCACAAAGCATCCCCCTAAGCTAACCAAATCATCGGAATTCAAATCTGAGCCCTCTAACACATAAGTCAATGTCTAGTTGACTTTTCCAAAATAAACCTTCCTTAAAGAGACTAAGTGTCTCATTTCCTACCAAAACCAATCCAAATCAACTTGTTCACATCCAACACTGATAATGAAGCATAAAGAAGCAGAAAATGATAGAAATGGGGCAGTAACTCACATGACGATGGGTCGGGTCGTCACAGTACCCATTTTTTCGCGTAACTTCAGCATACGGGGCTGAAGTAGCAAAGGCAATCACACAAAACTTCAGCATTCTAGTAGACGGGCCTGAAGTATCAAGTGTGCTAAACTAAGTGCGCTGAAGTTTTTGTTTGTAATTGTTGAACTTAAGCATAGTAGCTAAAGTTTTTGTTTGTAATTGTTGAACTTAAGCATAGTAGCTAAAGTTTTTGTTTGTAATTGCTGCTTGCTGAAGTTTTTGTTTGTAAGTGATGAACCTAAGAATAGTAGCTGAAGTTTTGGTTTGTAATTGCACTAAATAAGCTGAAATTTTTTTGTCCTGGATTCATTAGTTTTGCCACTAAGTTTTTTCAAAAAATTCAGTAGAAGATGTTAAAGTTTTTTAGTTCATTTATAAAAACTCCAGCATTAAATAAGCTGAAGTTTTTTGTGTCCTGGATAAGCTTTTTCAAAAACTTCAGCAGAAGATGTTGAAGTTATTTAGTTTGTTTGTAAAAACTTCAGTACTAAAAGCTGAAGTTTTTTTGTCCTGGATTCATGTCATAAAGCTTTTCCAAAAACTTCAGGAGAAGATGCTAAGGTTATTTAGTTCATTTGTAAAAACTTCAGCACTATATAAATTAAAGTTTTTGAAAAAGCTTTCTAACATACTAGATAAGTAATCAGATTGTCAACAATATCTAAATCAT